>JASDQU010751353.1:6091-22889 GCA_032191745.1 Picea mariana | reverse complement strand
CGCCGGTTGATGCCATAAATGGGCGTCCCAGTGGTCGTCCGCGTGTTTGCTGATGGGCGCGTGTCACCCCATCCGGGGAACGTTAAAACATTATTAACATATTATATAATTACATATTTATTTTCAAAAAAAAAAAATTAAATAAATTTGTAGCTCAGGTAATATTAGTGTTTTTGTTAAATTATTGTTTTCCAGGGAATTTTTTTTTTTTTTCATTTCTTTGTAGTTTTTCTTTGTTTTTCCCCATTTTGTTATCTCATAAAATTTCTTAGTTCATATGTTTTAAATATGGTCAATATAACAATACTTTTAAAAATTTATTTATGTTTCATTCAATGTAACTTGTATTTACTTTTTTATTATTAAAAGTAAAAAAATATTAAAAAGTGATTTTGAATTTTTAAAGTATATTATGATATTTTCATGGCATTATGTTGTACCTTGTGTTTTGTGTGATAATAACATTTAAAAAGTAAACATTTAAGGGTTTCTTTTGATTTTGTTTACAATAATGATGAGTTCTATTACCACATTATGAAAATGTGTCATTTTAGCAGTACTTTTCAATTTGATGGTTGATTTTGAGGTTTTGGTTTTAATGGTACCGAGTGATAAAAGTACGAATTCAAATGATCTCAAAATTTAAAGTTTTGAAAAGAAAAATAAAATAAAAAACATCTTATTTGTTTTTAGGTGCAGATTTTAAAGTTTTTCTATTTAAGTTTTAGAGCCCATGTTTGAAAAATGTTGTAATTTTGACTCCGATTTAAAACATGGTGCTAATAGTAGCAACACTTTTTGATTACCATAGCACCACTTTTTGATTTGGGGGTTGATTTTGATGTTTTTTTTATGTAAAAATATGAGTTTTTGACCCAAAATTCTCGTGTTGAGGTCACATTTCTCATTAAGTTGGTAACTATGTTATAAGTATACTAGGAAATTTTCTAAAAATGAAAACATGTAGGAAAATATGAAATCTAATTTTTATAATCTTTAATAAGCTCTTTATTATAAAATCAATGAACCTATTGAATCAAGGATGGGATCTGGATCTACTAAAGCATACTTTATACTTATTGTAATCATTAGCTACAATTATTTTAAGTAAATAATATATATATTTTTTTTACATTAAATTTTATTTTACACATATATTTATAGAGTTTTGGTGTTATTCTTTCAAGTTTTTATAATAAAATAATAAAAATCAATAGTGGTTTTTTCCATCTTATATCACAATAATTCACAATAATAATGTACTTATGGCCTATTTTAAAAAAATATTAAAAATGAATTACACAAAAATTTTAATATATTAAAAATGAATTACACAAATATATATATGTAAAAAAATCTTATAAAATATTTTAAAATTATCAATTTTATTTAAATTATTATTTTTTAATATTAAATTTAAATTTATTTTTAAAAATATTTATTTTACATAAAATTGCTTTTTACTTAATCATTTTCCTTTTTGAAGATTTATCATAAATTTATCATAATGTGATGATGATGTACAACCATATGTTTTATAATAATAATAATAATCTATTTTTAAGGTCACAACCAAGACAACACACTATTGGTGTATGAGACCCTCTTGTTTGTGGGACACCCTTCTAGATTTGAACCTGTGACCTCTTAAGAGGAAACACATGTTCTTAACCATTAAACCCACTCAAACAACAATTATAATTTGTTTTTATTTTGATATTAAACCAATAATAATTAATTTAAAATAATATTTATAAGTTTTATGGTTTATTAATATCTTAAAATTATATAAATATTTTTAAAATAATCAATTTTATTTAAATTATTATTTTTTAATATTAAATTTAAATTTATTTTAATTTTAATTTTTATTTTACATAAAATTGTTTTTAACTTAACCATTTTCCTTTTTGAAAATTTATCATAATGTGATGATGATGTACAACCATATTGTTTATACACAACATGAAAATATAACAATTATAATTCGTTTTTATTTTGATATTAAATAAATAATAATTAATTTAAAATAATATTTGTAAATTTTATGTTTTATTATTTTTCAAAAATATTGGAATTAATAAAAATTATTATTAATTTTTTTTAAATCGTTTAAAGCAATTTGAATATTTAGAAAATAAAATCAATTAAAAACCATAAATAATGTAGAGTTTCATTCATATTATAATAGTTTGAAATAATATTTTATATAAAAATGGAAAACATAATAATAATGTTTATTATGTACTCTATATATATATATATATATATATATATATATATATATATATATAAAATAGAATAGAATAGAATAAAATAAAATAAGAAGAATTAAAATAATTCTTGGGGTCACAGTTTGAGAGGTCATAATTTTAGAGGTCATTCCACAAGTCATAGTTCCAGAGTTCAAAATTTAAGAGGTAATAGTTTCATAGGTCATTCCACATGTCATAGTTTCATACAAGGGGATGTGTGTATGAGGTGGTGGTTCAAGAGAGGTGAAGGGGGAGGAGAGATAGGTGACACTAGGAGGTAGATGAGACAAGAGTGGGAGATAGGTGAGACCAGGAGACATAAGGTAGGAGCTGAGAAGAGGTAGACAAAGGAATAAAAAACGTTAGGAATGTGCATGCATTTCTAAAGCACATGCACATTCCTAGAGCTTGTGCATGTTCTTTTCATTTCAATTTTTTTCGGGCATGAATGACAACTCTAGTGTATGTGTTTGTTGAGTTGGTTGACTTGGATTTAGGTTTGGGATGACAAACTTGGTGGTTTGGGCTACATTAAAACTTTTATTTTTATATTTTCATTGAAACTATAGACACATCTATGCAAATTCCAAATATACAAATTTTTTCTAATTAATATTGTTTACTATTTATAATATATATGTTTTTTATCATATAATCGAAATCTTAAAATACATACCTACCTTGAAATTTCAAGAATATAATGACTTTCATAATTAAAAAAAATATAAAATTAACACTCAAAATTTTGAAAAAATGTTCGTGCAAAAAAACTTCTACAATTTTTTTAAAGAAAATTCCATTGTTTAGGTACTCAACACTAGCACTATAAAAAACATATATGCATTATATTTTGCATTAGAAATAACATACCATTGTTAGGAAAACTCAAATTTCACATCATCATACATGATTTCTATAAATAAAAATTCTATATTTGGAAAACTTATTTACTTTCGTACATTTAGTCGTTTTACACCATATTCAAATTCATTGTGAAAGTATTATGAATCATCCCTCAAAGTTAAAAGAGTGTTATTTTTCCATGTTTTCATTGCTCCTAATGTGTCATGAAAGACCATCATTAGCTTGCACCCACCCTTAATTAATAATGGTAGTGTTTAAATTCTTCAAATACCACATTTACGCAAAATGTTGGACATAATGACAATATATATATTTTTTCTCCTTAATTATGCTTATTCTTATGTGCATAAACATTGTTGGCTATGTGACCTTTCTTAAAGAATGCACTGATATGATGGTTTCCACAAAGTATCAATATTTGTTAAAACTTTGAAAATTTGCATGATTGAATTCAAGGATTAGGATATTGATGAAGCATAGGTTAGATATTGTCTTTGATTGATTTTGGGAGATGGAATTTAATTAGATTTCATTAAGAAAAAAAAGACTTCTAAAATCAAACTTCTAAATTTTAAATTTTAATTACAAAACAAAAGACTTAGAAATGGGAAGGATGTTTCTCCATCCACACAACTTGCTTCCTAAAAGAAAATTTATACATTTTGATTACAAATACTTGCCTATGTGGGTATGGACCTCCCAAGCTAAGCTAGGGGTGAACGTGACTGACTACTAAACATGTAATCGTACTTAATATTTAATCTTTGCAAGCACCAATAAAAGGTAAAATTTAGTTAGGATTATAGAAAGGGAGCATTTAATTTGTGATTATATTCAACACTTGTAATTTGAATTCATTTTTATGGTGTGTTTTTCTAAAGCATAAAACTTACAATAAAGAATAATCATGATTTCTTTAGGCAACGTTATTAAATTTATTTACATGGTGATATGAAACAAATTCTCAAGTGAATGAAATAATAGTGAAAAAAATTTCATAGTCATCATTGAACATGGTTCACTTGGAGAACCTTATGASCCAACATTATCTCTAGAGCCATTTTTCTGCATTAGGATTGAGTATATATCGGTTTTATTACGAACATGACATTATCTCTAATATTGGACTTATTTTTGCATATCACAATGGTTTTGAATAAAATTGTTGAATGCACTCTTACAAGTCACATCTATATCTCAACATATTATTTTGTGAAAAGGAAACATTTAAAGTGCAACCAATCATTCATAGAAAATATTATCGCTTCTATCTTGTTCCTCCCATAACCTTCAACTCGCAAAACTTGGCTTTTCTTGGAAAATTCTCTTGTGTTGTAAACCACACAAGAGTGGTTCACCTTCAAAGTTATCTCACCTAAGSCTTCTCTCTTTATAGCAATGRCACCAKATGTTGAAATGTTCACCTGYAATAACATTSAAGATAGGACTACATCATGTGCACTAATAATAAATACCATAAATTATGATAAAGGAGGGTCCAATGACCATAATTTATGAGAAAGGAGAGTACCCTTCTTCACAATGAGCATGAAACCTTGGTAGAATCATCAATAATATATTATTCTCTATGCAAACATATGATATGATCAATATATTCTTACAATGGTTGGTAGACCAGCTAGAAAGTGTTGTTTTTCTTCATATAAGATATGATCGATATATTATTACAATGATGAGTGTTCCATATATAGGGAACATATGGTGACCATCCATGAAAGGATGTGTCCCTTTAATAATCAATAACTATTTATTATTACCATTTATTTATTATATATGATATTTAATATTTAATAATTATATTATTAATTATTATTCTAAGAGAATGTCTTCTCGATGTTGTCCACACATCAACAGAAAGATGATTTGCAATTGTTGGAAAAATAAAATATCCCCTTATCCCTCCTGGGATTGGATTCCCTTTTGAAGTACCATGGAAATAACCACGTGGGTCCACCAAAAATCAATCACCATGTCTTAGATTCTTCTCACTACTTTCGCACCAAGAAATTAATTGAGAATTGGAATATCTGCTTAAATCTTGTAGTACACCTCATTAAATTAAAATTCCTAACATTATATCATCTAAATAACCTCATAAGATACTTTTATAAAAAGAAAAAGTTATAATTTTATCTTAATTATTTTCAAGGTTCTTAACATACTCTATTAACTAAATAGAACTCATTGACCCCTTTACTGTTGACTAAAAATATGGAAACTCTTTTATTAGAATTGTGGTATTGATAGTGCCAAGTATCTTCATTATATTTTATCATTTGTGGCATGAATTGTCTTGTAAATTCATTTTGTTTAACCCTTTACTTTTCACTAAAAGGATGAAAATTCATTTGTTATACATATGGAAAATGGTAGTGTGAAGTACTAATTAGCCATGCATAATAAATTACACATAATGTACATACTCTAAATAGAACTAACTTATTGAACAATGCCACATTAAATATAAAATATCTATGAGTATTTTATTTTATTTCAGTTATCTTCTGTTGACATCAATTCCTGCTTCCAAATTTTCCTTCCCTTTTCTATTTTCCCAACTTCTTTTTTTCCCATTTATTTTCCCTCTTCTATACCTTCCCTTGTTTCCATTTTCCTTTCTTCCCTTCCTCTATCCCTTTCTATCTACCATACTTAGTCGAATTTCAAAAATCGACGGGTTCACAGGTACGCGGATTTGTGAGTATTCATCCCCATCCATTTTCCTATGCCACAAGTCCGTCCGACCACCTTGCTATATTATACTTAGCATTTTTTTTCAACATCCTGAGTTTACAGGGTCGAACTTTCATTCTCAAAGTTCCACGATCTCCACTTTGCACCCAAAATTTCATGATCCTCATTTCAACCATCGGATTTATCCCAGGTCTTGAGTCCCTAAAAGCATTTTATTTCTCCTACATGCAAGTTCGACCGACCATTGTTCAACACTTGACTTATTTTTTATCATCCACAACTGCGGGTTGGCGGGTTCATAAAAAATTTCATATTCAAAACTACTCTCGCTCGTCCTCACCATTCTCTCTCTTTTTCCAATATGCATTGGATGTTGTTTATTGCTAACAACTAATTCTACAGGATTCGAAAATATTGTCATTAATGGAGAAAGACTCGAGGAGATTGTTCATTAAATTGCATTGATTGACCATTTTGCAAAGCATTATATTATTTTCATCTCTCTGAAAGGATTTATTTCAAGTTATTATTCAGTTGAAGAATACTCCCATCAACCTAAATGGCAGGAGTAGCTAGACAACAATTATGTGGATATACTTTGAATATTTTTGGTTTTGAAGACCAAAACTTTCATTGGTCCAGAGCATATTCATATTACTCATCTCCTCCTGCACAAAAATACATAATATGGACATCTGGAATTTCTCACGCAGGGTGTGTTCTTGAGGTAGTCGACTGCAAAGAACTTGTTGCATGGTGCATTGAGAAGTATGTGTTGAGCCAGAGAATTATACAACTCCAAGATTGTTCCCCCATTTCCCTTTCACYGCAAGTTTTTCGCAAGATGTTGAAGCTCCCAAATCCAACACTTACCTTCAAAGAAGAAGACTGCAGATATTTTCTAAAGAAAGATAACAATGGTCTGGATCTCCTACCTTAATATTTGGAGAATCCCGCGACTATTCCAAAAGACATAACTAGGATCCAGGTCGATTCTCTTAAAAACCCCTTTCGAGACATTATGTGTTTGTTCATCAAGTTGACAGGTCAGGAAAGCACTTCTACAATTTCTCGCATGATTCTTTATATTTTACATTTTATAGTGAAAAAAAAGGCTATCTTTGACTGAGGAAAATTGATTTCTATCGAAATCTCATCCCAATTATCACGTTACAAAAGGGAATTTTTTTTTTATGGCTTCCTATTTGGTATTTTCTATAATGTATTGTTTTCAATTTCCAAATTTGATTATRAGTAAGAGGGTGAATAGTGAAATAGATCCATTTACTTTCTGTTATCAGGCATTGTGGAGACACAAGACTTCTCTTTATTTTTACAAAGTTTACAATAATTTTGTCTTAGTCTTCAAAGGATTGTTGTTTGGTAAAAATACCCCCAAGATATTTGACTAGGCTAACAAATTCTTCGAGAAAAAGGGAATGATAGAACATATGTAAAATCACAGTGTCATTAGGATACTTTGTTCCAAATAAAATCCCTCTTTTCTTCCATACCATGTATTTGACAAATTTTTTATTACAGAAGTGGAAAGGAAATACAACTTCTGGTTACATTTTTCCGATGAAAAAAGGAAAAAACAATTTGTCCCCTTACCGTGGAAGATTGGATATTTTATTTTTATGAACATAAATAAAATTGACGAGTTTGCAAGCCATTTCAATAACGTAAGCTTAAAATATGTTGAAACAATCAAGGGCTTTGACCCTAAAAAGATCTATGTGGAACACATGCTTTTGGTAGGATTCAGTAACTCGTTCTGTTAAGAACCAAATATCAATATAGCATAGAAAACCATTAGAATAAGTACTCAACGCTTTGAAAAAAGAGAGAATTTCAGATAATAAGCCTCTTCAAGGGGGCAATTTATTTTACACCACATAAATGTTCAAGTACAAGATGATTCCAAATGAAAATTTCTCCTTGGTATATATAGGAGACTAGGAGGTATAGTTACAACTAATGGACCCAAGCTGACATAAATAAAATAACTTTACTAATGCAATATTCCCCAATTAAGGGGTAATGTGCCACTATTTAGGGCTTAACATGCCCCTCCCCTTCAGACAAGTGTTGTCTACAATGCTTGAATAATTTTGGATGCTTCTATATATAAGACCCATCTTTCCAAGTGGAATCTTCAGTAGGAAGTTTCCTCCACTTAATGAGATACTCTGAAATGGATCTATTCCTCAGTTGGTAAATTCTTGTGTTAGTGATGGCTTCATGATCCAATATGATTTTTCCTTCCTCGTCAAGTTCTGGCAATATAGTTTGAACTAGGATCTTGTCACCTATAACCTTCTTTAAGCATGAAACATGAAAAACTAGGTGTACTCGTGAGGATGCAGGAAACTCCAATTTGTATGCCATAGTACCAATCTTTTGCAACACCTTATAAGGACCATAGTACTTTGGTGATAATTTATTATCCTTCTTGGCTTGCTTGAGGGACATCTGTTAGTATGGTTGTATTCTTGAAAACACCCAATCCCCTACTTCAAAACTTCTTTCACTACGATGTTGATCTGCTTGTTGTTTCATGCGATTTTGTGCCATGGTCAGGTTTCCCTTTAAGATTTGGAGAACTTGTTGTTGATGCTCGATGTGATCTTCCACTTTTTGAACCTTAGATTTTTCTTTTAGAGAAGAAGTGATGGAAGGAGGGTGGTATCCATAGAGTGCCATAAATGGTGTCATTTTTGTTGCAGTATGAAAGGAAGTGTTATACCACCATTCTACCAAGGGTAACCATTCGAACCATTGTGTTTGTTTATCAGAGACAAAGAAACGAAGGTAGCCTTCCAGACATTTGTTCACTATCTCAATTTGTCCATCAGATTGAAGATGATAGGATGAGCTATGATCCAATTGAGTACCCAAACAATAAAATCATTTTGTCCAAAAATGTCCAGTGAAGATAGGATCTCTGTCACTTATAATAATCTTTGGGATTCCATGTAGTTTTTGAACTGTCTCTATGAATGCAGTGGGAACTATACTAGCTTTGAAGGGATGTGAGAGTGCACAAAAGTGTGCATACTTGGTTAGTCTATAAACAATCACCATGATGACACTCTTTCCTTCAGACTTCGGTAACCCTATGATGAAATCCATGGAAACCTCCTCCCAACTTTGACCTAGGATGGCTAATGGTTGTAAAAGACCTGGGGTCTTAATTGTTTCCACCTTATTTTGTTGACCAACCAAGCATTCTACTATAAACCTTTGAAAATCAGTTTTAAGGCCATCCCAAAAAAATTCCTTCTTGACCTTATGGTAGGTTTTCAAAAATACTGAGCGCCCTCCTACCGGAGAGGTGTGTAATTCCAATAGTACTTTTTGTTTGAGTTGGGAGTTCTTACATAAATATAAGCGATCTTTGTAACATAGTGAATCATTTTTTCATGTAAATGTATCTGATGCACTGGAATCCTATTGCAACCTTTGAATGAGATTCCACACATTTTTGTCATTATTCCATTCATCCCTCGCTTCTATTATCCAATCGGGTTGGATGATCAAGAAAGCACAGAGAAAGGACTCAACATCTTCATCCTTTCTTGAGAGTGCATATGCCACAACATTTTTCTTCTCTTTTTTTTATAGATGATTTCAAAATCATAACCTAATATCTTGGTCACCCATTTTTGTTGTTCTTTTGAAGATAGTATTTGTTCCAAGATGTATTTAAGACTATCATGACCTATTTTGACCTTGAAGTGCCTACCTATTAGGTAAGGGCGCCATTTATTCAATGCATGTAGTATTTCCATCATTTCCTTCTCATAAATGGGTTTGTTTAAGTCCTTTGTGTTCGAATTTTAAAAGCCAAGGGCATTCCTTCTTGCATTAGGACAACACCAATGTCATTTCCCGAGGCATCACATTCCACAATAAAGGTTTTTGTGAAGTCTTGTGTGGTCAAGACAGGAGATTTACACATCACCTCTTTAAGTTGCTCAAAATATTTAATTGCCTTTGGAGTCCATGAAAATGAATCTTTCTTATTTAGTGCCATTAAAGGTGTTTCTAATCTCCAATAGTTCCGAAAAAACTTGCAGTAGTAACCTGTCAAACCCAAAAATCCTCTAAGATTCTTCAATGTTTTGGGAATCAGCCAGTCCATCATGACCTTAATCTTGTTAGAGTCTACCTTGACACCTTCATGAGATACAATATGACCCAAATACTCTACCTCATTCACCCCAAAGAAACATTTGGATGGTTTGGCATATAGTTGTTGCTCCTTTAGTAGTTGTGGCACCTTGTCAACATGTTGCACATGATCCTCCCAAGACTTGCTATATATTACTATATCACCAAAAAATACTAACACAAATTTTAGAAGGAAGGGATTGAAAATGGAATACATCAACCCTTGGAATGTGGAAGGTGCATTTGTAAGGCCAAAAGGCATGACCAAAAATTCATAATGGCCTTCATGAGTTCAAAATTTTGTTTTAGGGATATCTTCTTCCTTCATTCTAATTTGATGATACCCTGAATGAAGATACAAATTTGTGAAATAGATTGCTCCATGTAGTTCATCTAACAATTCATCAATGATAGGAATAGGAAACTTATCTTTAATAGTGATCTTGTTGAGCTCTCTATAATCTGGACACATACGCCATGAGACATCTTTCTTGAATACCATTACCACCGGTGCAGAGTAAGAACTTTGTCTAGGCCTAATAATGCCAGCCTCTAACATTTCTTCAACCATACACTCAATTTCACTTTTCTGGGCATAAGGGTATCTGTACGACCTGATGTTAGGAGGAACATGCCCCAGAATTAGGTGAATATCATGATCATGATTTTGAGTGGGTGGAAGACCTTTGGGAATATCTTCAAATACTTTGGAATTCTTATCAATGATCCCTTGGAGATCTAGGGGAATAGATGGCTTAGATGTTTGAACATCTAGTGAGCATAGTTGTGCAATAACAATTTGATGCCCCTTTTTCAATAATTTTGTCATGCCATTAGAGGTTATCACCTTACTGGGTTTCCCACTGATACCTCTTAACTCAATTTCTTTTCTTTCCAATGAAAATTTCATGAAAATTAAAATCCAGTGTTCCAAATGATTGTAACCATTGGATTCCTAGTACGACATCAACACCACCCATGGGTATAGAAATCATTGGACTATTCATTACATATTCCCCCATAGTAAGATTGATATTATTGCATTTTCCTGAGCAATTGATAGTTCCTCCATCTGCAATCATTACTTGAAACTCTGGCATTGGATATACAAAGCAATTGAGAGCTTTGGCTAATTTATAGTGAATGAAATTATGAGTACTACCAGAATCAATTATGACTATTACCCTTTTCTTTTTGATATATCCTTTGATCTTGAGGGTTTGAGGAGTGCTAATTCCAAGCAATGCATTGCACAATATCATGGGAGTCAACTCTTCAGAAGAAATCACTTCTACGTTTTCATCTTGAGATGGTTCTTCTTCTTCTTCCTCTTCACAATCTATGTAGAATAATTTCTTCTCACCACACTTATGTCCCTTAATGTACTTGTTGTCACAATTAAAGCATAAAACTTTTGCTTTTCTTTCCTCCAATTTTTGAGGTGTCAACCTTGTAGGTTGAGGTGTTTTAGAAGAAGGAGAATTATTTTCTCGATAGATGTTAGGATTGGTCCTTCTAGTAGCCATAGACATATTTTTACTTTCAACATTTCTTGCCATCCTAAATGCATTCTCCAATGATTTGGGTTCCCAAAAGAGAACCTCATGTTGAATTTTATCCTTTAAAGTTCCTATGAATACATCAATCAAGTGCTCATCTGGAATATTTGTTACCTTTATATTAAATCTTTTGAAGTTATAAATGTTCTCTGTAACTGAACCCCTTTGCTAGAGATTTATCAATTGGATAAATAAGGTATTTCTCCTTGTATCCTCATAGTGTGCTATCATTTCTTCCATGAAAATTGTCCAAGTGACGAGTGATTTGCGAGAACAAGGCCATCGATACCATACAAATTTATTGGGTTCTAAATATAAAGAATCAATTCATACCTTTTGTGTATGTTGCACATTATGTAGATCAAATAATTTCTCCATTTGAAGTATCCATGCGATTGGGTCCTTGCCATCAAACTTTCTCATATCAATCTTAGGAACGTGGTTGGTATTCAACCCAAAGTTGGAGTTTCTCCATTCTTGATTCATCTTCCTTGTGTCCTCATCATGAATTTCATGTGGTACATTTTCACTTTTAGGTGTCCACTCTATTAGGAAAATATTCAATCCTTCCATGATCTCCCTTTTAAACCATCCATCGTAGTATCCATTATTTCCTCCAATTTAACTTCAGTTGAATCCATCATCCCTTGTAGTTCATCTTTTGTCATTGTCTTATTTTGTAATTAATTTATGTCCCTACGCATTTCTTCACCTTCATCAAGAGTCCAAGTAGGATTGTCTAGAGGCTTATTTGGTGTAGAATTTCCCTTTTTTGGTGGCATGTTGGCCAAGTATCACTTTTAATCCTTGATTTTGAGGTGGTTCTACTAGACAATCTTTCTTCTGCTGTATCTCCAAATTTTCGGCTCTTCTGGGTATGAAACTTTATTTTTTTGTATTTATTTGATATTTCTTCTTTGCAATGCCAGAGGTCTGATCAAAATTGGATTTTCCAAGTGGAATTTACGGTAAMTTCCCCACAACTTGTTGATTTTTTGCCTTTCCAGRAGATCTCACTTGTATAACGTGCCCCACACATAATAATTGATGTAGAATTTTGAAACTTGTACCAGAAATACTACAGACTGTCCACTATCCAATGTAACCAGTCTCACTCAATTAAGATACTCTAGGAAGAAGTTATGATTGTTTTACCCAGAACACCTKCTTGAGACTAGTCAATAGACTAGTCAGATACCCTATATTCCACAGGGTGTATCTACAAATGTATGACCCAGAAGCTGAAATTTTTATCATAGATACCTTACTAATTTCTGTGAATAACCTCCGTATTTCAAGGTCTAAAATGTCACAAATTTTTTTTTATAGAGAAAATTMTGTAATGACTTAATTCAGGATGATTCCAGAACCCTATCTTACACAGGATGTATCTACAAAAGTATAAGACCTCATGAGATGGAATTTTAACCCAATGTACCTTGATCCATCTACTAAATATCCTCCAATGGGTTCCTTTTGAAATGTCGTAGAAACAAATTATAGTGAAAATGCCAAGGTGTCTTAGATGTAGCAGCGAAACCCAAAGACCTTGAACTCCGATACCATATGTTAAGAACCAAATATCAATATAGTATAGAAAAACCTCAAAATAAGTACTCAACGCCTTGAAAAAGAGAAAATTTTAGATAATAAGCCTCTTTGAGGGGGAAACCTCCTTTTACAACACATAAATGTTCAAGTACAAGATGATTCCAAATGAAAATGTCTCCTTGGTATATAGGAGACTAGGAGGTACAATTACAACTAATGGACCCAAGGTGACATAAATAAAATAACATTATTAATGTAATATTCCCCAATTAATGGGTAATGTGCCACTATTTATGGCTTAACACATTCATTCAGACTACCTTGAATGAAGAAGAAGAAGAAGGTAACAACCAAAGTACCCTTGTACATGAGGCTGGTGACCTAGAAACAATATTAATCACTAATGAGTTGTATAAAAAAAAAGGAAAAGGCCCCAGTGAAAGGAGTGCCCAGTCTTAAGTTGTTACTCCCAAAACTACCACATCTCAGATCAATGCTTCAATGGCTCACCCAGTTAGAAATATTTCCAATAGTAGTTCAAGTGGTGGAGGAGAGAAGAATTCCCTCTCTGGAAAAATTGAGAATTCATATAAGTTTCCTGTAAGAAATAAAGGAAAAAAATTGATACAAGAAGAAGAGGACAAACTCATAGAAAATGACATCTAAATATTTTCTCTGGATGACATGGAGCTGGAGGCAGATATTGAGAAAATATTTCCCGCGATGGAACAACCATAAATTTTAACTCAAAAAAATGTTTTATTGGAAGTTGTGGCAAATGCGATTTTTAGTGAAGATGAATCCTTCACTCTTCGAAGTGATATTTTTGATAAGGAGTCTAAACAATTGATTGTGGAAAGAGGTGATCAGAAAAATAAAAAAGGAAAATCGCGCTCAGAGGTCAACTTGAAAGACATGCGTCTATCCCAAATCTATAAAATTCACAAAGAAACTGATGATTCTCTTGATGATTCCATTGAAGGGTTGGAGGCCAAAAATTCCAAGCTAAAAGAAAGGATTACAGAATTGGAGGATGATTTAATGCCTCTTCCAATCTTGGCCAGACCTTTTTCAACAGTCAAAATAACCAAACCTGCTATTAAGTTGAAAGGATCTTCAAGCCTACTCACAACAATCAAGAGTTATGAAGAAAAAAATATTAAGAAGAGAATGCCACTAATAACAGAGGCATGGGAGGTTTCGAAAAATATTGTTTCTTTTGGCCCAAGGGAACATGCTTTACATGAATATCTGCAAGTTGATTTGAAGAATGAAGAATGTTTCTACACTGATGATGTATTACCATTTGGAATCAAAGTCTCAAACATGAAATAAATGAGAAGAAGAGAGGAGGATCTGCCTTCCCCAAGTTGAATAAAACAATTAAATTCTTTCTGGAAGGAAAATATTAAAAATTTGAATAACATTGTTCAAGCATGCAACAAATCCATACTGAAAAGAGAATAATTTTTCAACAGACTCATGAAGATAGACCTAGTAGGAGGTACTAACGAAGTACAATACCCTAAATTTGTTCTCAACTCAATGTTCCTAACAAAGCAACAATTTGACGAACAAGTTGAGATATTTAAAGGGTTATCAGTTGAAATTTTTTATGGCATACTTGAATACAATGAATATGAAATAGACAAGTGGCTAGTTTATTATTCCGTGAAAAATCAATATATTTAGAAGAAGTACATGGTATTTCTTTTGACTTAAGAGACTTGGAAGGTGAGTTATTCAACATTAAAATATGGCATGAAATAAACGTCGCAACAATGAAAAATTATATTGAAGATTGGTACATAAAGGAAATCGAAAAATTAACCAAAGAAGGGAAAGAAATAGTTGAGACAGTTCCTATAACTGTCAATGAAGACAATAAAAGGAAAACAACAAGAAAGTGAAGACATGAGAGACCATCATAGTAAGTTCACGCTTATCACATTTTGATTTCTTTATCATTTTTTCATCGAGTTACTCCGCTTCTTTGACTAGAAAGTTTTAACCGACATCTAATAACTTCTCCCTCTCTTATTTCCAGGTCTTGCTACTCTACATCTCCCACCATTATCCTTATACAACCTACTTCTTGTTCATATTTGATTTATGGTCCGCGGGAGCCCCAATCCCAGTCCTAAGGACAAACATATTTAAATTTCAAAGCATTGTAACAGACTATATATTTTTTTAGAAATCCCAAGAGAACTATTTCGAGATCAGTTTTGATTATACTTTGTAACTTTGAGTTTTGAGTATAAATTATTTGATATTGATATAACATTATCTTTATTTAAAATCCCCCTGTATTACTTTATTAAAGTTCTCTTCTGCATGTAGATCATCTTCTTTTATTTTATGTGATTATAAATTTTTAGTTTAACTATGATGGATGTGAGGAAATTTTGTCTATCTTTTCCAAATGTATGAAGTGTGTGGTTCTTAGTTATTTCTTAGGAACTCTCTAAAAAAGAGAAAAAAATAAAAATTTCTTTCTTGTTAATTTTTTTTGCAATCTTTAAATTTCTTTCATTATCACGACAGACTTCTGTAAAGTCCCATATTCTAAAAATCTAGAGTCCCAAGAAAATATTAAAATAAAGAGAAGTTCCACCTCTATAAAAATGCAGGGGGATTTGTATCCCCGTGAGGTTTCCGTTTCAGTCGTAACAGATTTAAGCATTAATATTTTTGGCGACTCAATTGGGGAATGAACTGAAATTTGAAATTTGGTTTAGCATTTTTTGAAAAATACATGATATTTCCTTAGGCTTATCAACCATGTTAGTACTAAGTAAATTGCCTAGGATGAAGGGACAAGTTACAAATATAACCACAAAACCACTTCAGAACTGAAAACTAGCGCTTTCAGTTCTGAGAGAGATCTCTCTTATCACTTGGTCTCTTGGAAGATGGATCTTCTTTAAAGGTTTAATGGCTAGGTTTTGATTTGATGAAAGATTTATGGGGTTTGATGGAAAGAAGGAAATGAACCTATTGGGAAATGTAGTCAACTCTAAAAAAAAAGGAAACGATGTTTGGTAGGTAGAGTTCTGAAGGAAGAAAAGACAAGGTAGGTGATGAAATTTCAGTCTTTTAATTTGCTGTGATAAGATGGAAGAAAGAGGAAAATATATAACATCAATCAGAGCACCATAAGAGATGAATTCTGATGAGTTAAGAAAGAAAACATAATTCAAAATTGCTTAGATCTAAAGCACCATTTAGATGAATTTCTGACCCATTAACATCCAATTTTAAACATATGAAAGGTTGTAGATGAAGATATAGAAAACTATAAGAACATACATGAAAGGAAGCACATACTTTAGGTCATCACCACATGAATATTTGGTATGAAAAAACTTTGGACATATCCACTTGTATTCATTCAAATTCAGAATTATTACAATGATTAGTACAATTTGTCCCGTTGTACTTCTTCCAACCTTGAATACATCAAAATCTACAATATTTATGCAACAATTTGATTCCATTCTGCTTGAACCGATTAAACTAAAAATAGAAAATTGCAGTTCACAAAATATGGGATTTGCGGATATTTCTGCAGTTTGGTCCTTTATCTTTGTCCTTTCACTTCGATTGTATCTTCATTTGATTTTCTATCTTTTTGTCGATAGCTGGAAATCATTTACTCGATCTTGGGAAATTATA
>JASDQU010751352.1:23600-35799 GCA_032191745.1 Picea mariana | reverse complement strand
TGCTTCCTTGGCATGATAACATTGTTCTCAAAAATATATTTTGATATCAGATCGTCTCTTAGTATGAATCCTTGTCTAACACATTTGGGTAAAAAAAGACTTGGTTGTAGTGTTTTAGGGAAACATAAGGCTCCTTATTTTCATTATACACCTTTTTAGATTTGATACATATTAGCCCACTATCACGATATTTGTTTACATTACTCTAGACATAGGTATCCCACCATTTGCACCTTAAAATAACACATTGGAAAGATGAGAAGTCCACTTGCATGATCTCTTGTATCTTTCGATGTAACCTAGCTTTTCCTCTATTAAGTTCTGATTTCAATGGCTAGCACAACTTGATTGGTCAAACTTGACCTCCACTCCATAGTCAAATGTGACATGTCCATTATTGAGTTCCTCAATGTAAAAATGATGTCCATATGTCCACATAGATGGGAACAATGCACTTGTAAAAATGTAAACAAAGGATGGTGTCATATGTCTAATAAATCGAGCACTAATAAATACAAATTACATGTTATAATTCAAATGTGCATTATAAAGTGAAGAATGTACACAAATACTTGGATGGGGTGACAAATGGGGGTACTACAACGCCCTTCAGGGGTTGAAGCACTGAGCTCATCGAAATGTTGGGAGATCAAGGCATTTACTCCTGCATGTATCTAGGTCATAATTCAACAAAGGAACATGGTATAGAAGGAGAGGATGCATACTGTTAGTAAATGATTTGGAGTACATAAAATTGGAGCGATGAACAACAATTAATGAAGAACTGTGACTTCATCATGAGACTGACATGTTGAGGAATCCTTATGGTCAACCCGTAGCATGTTAAGGCCATTGTTCAGAAGGAGGAGAAAGCTTCGGGTAATAGTAACTCACTCGCTTCGAGGTGTAATGGAGGTTTCTCCATACGACTACCTTTCCCCTTGGAAAGTATTGGGTTGTTCCCGTTGGTTATATACACTACAATTCTTGCTTTTGAGGGGCTTGGGAGGCCAGGTGATGATTTTGAAGTCCTTGGCTGCTTGGGATCGATAGAAGAGACATAATAAAGGTTTGTTCTTGGTTTCCTAATATGAGAGCCTTGGTATTCTATATGGGCCCACATTTCCTTTGCATGTTACAATCCCACCTTGACATTATTGTCCTTGAAATCCTTTTTTTTGTTGAGCCCGATTTTATGTGTGACTAGACCTTGTCGGTTTGGCACTTCAACATTTACCTAGGCCCTATCTCTCTAGGTTGGATTCTCCTTTTTTATAGCTCCCCTCATCCCACCAACCAATTACCCTACCTTATGCAACTGGTTATGGCAAAAATATCGGTTGGTGGGAGTCCTGAACCAAGCAAGAAAATGACCTGTGGTAAATGGAAAATAAAATATCAATCCTCCAACCCCTATGGTCATCAACATTATCTAACTAGGGTCGAGAAGGATGCTCAAAGGGTGATTTTTTTTTACCATGCTAGACTCACTCCAATAATCAAGAAGGAAATGTATACCCCGAGTCCTCAATCAAGCAAAAGAGAAGCAAGGTCACCAGAGAGCAGATACAAGATGGATTCAAAGGTTGGGTGGAGGATCCTAGGTTCTCTAGAACCTGAGACACCAAACTCTTTAAAACAAAAGAGCTTTATTGGATTACCAAAACCTTCATCGCTTAGGGCGTAGAGGAGAGGGGGATCCAACGCTAGAACATTTTGTCTAAGTTGGATGTCATGGGCAAAAGGTTTGAGGCATTCTACATAATTGTCTTTAGGGAAATATTAAATCTTTTGTCATGCAGGAAAATGATCGCAAGTGCATGAAAGTGATGGTAGGGATTTCAAATTCAAGAGACACTTAATCAAATCCCAATAGTCATCGAGGATGATCAAGTGCCCAAAGACCATATTTAGTAAGAGGTGCCTAAGGGATCCACACCTCCAATCTTGTTTCTCCGACCTTACTCTACACTCTCTTTGGTTTTTTTCAAGATGTTTTTAAATCATTTTACTCTCCAGAAAGTCTATCTTCTATTATATACATTATATAAGTAGATACAAAACATATGGATAGTAACCAAGGACATTATTGAATTAGGAAGACAGATTGTTGATAAAATATTTGACACCTCGTGGTCTGGTTTCCTGAATGGTAGGATATAGGTTGTTGTGGATGTAATTTTTTTTTGTATAATATTAATATAGACACTAGCTTATACACACAAAAAAACAAATGTACACACAAAAATTATTATAGAGTCGTGCATCTGATCCCTATGTTTAGTGCATCCTCTTCACCATATGGGTAAAACTATATGCATTATATTTCTCTCTGATTTGGTTAGCCACCCAAATATTGAGACAAATCATTGACATATTTTCTTTTAAATGATTATGATAAGGCATGCTTCTACCATTCCACCGTTTGATTTCTTTCATGTCATTGTTCCATTTCCTTCTCTTCTCTTCATACAATATGACCCATGGTTGCATTGCGTTTGTGTTGTAAAGAACAAATTTATTGATGGCGTCAATTCTGAATTCGTTGATGTATTCATGAAATCAAAACAATAGTATGGGATCAAATATACATTATTAAAGTTATTTTAAACAAATACTTTGTAGAATTTTGACAAAATATAATTCACTTACTGTTTATCATGTGCCTTTTTTTGTTCATTTTGAGTAGATCCCCTTCTCTTTTGTCCTCATCTATTGGTCAATCCAAATCAATTTGCTTAGTGTTTCTTCGATTTGCTTGATGCACTCTCTAGAATAATATAATGACTTGTATATTATGTACCCCTCCACCATAGACCCCTTGGGTTTTCCCCTTTGTGGAAGAAACCCCTTCAACTTTTTCATGTACCTCTCTAAGAAAAAATCCAATGACATGAGATCACCCGATCTAATTCAACCTCATCATCTAGGTGAATTAGACGATGGATTTGCAAGTCCATGAAACTTGTAGTTAGTTCATTTTCAAACATATAAACAATCTTAGCTATCTCTCGACACCATCATTGAATACTAGCCATGTGAATCTCCTTTGATGTAATACAATGTACAAGTGTAGATAATTTAAATATGGCGCTTAACAGGTCCTAGGAGAAGTCATGGTTCACACAAACATGCATGAGCAAAGGATAATGACAATACAAAATAAACATATACAAATTTAATTGGCATAAAACTTGAGTGCATGACATATTATAACCTACACTATAGTGAAAAAAACATGTAATCAATGTACATACCCTTAGAAGGTTTAGATGGTTATGTGATTTCAACCCCAAAAAATGTTCTTCTATAATGAAGCAGTGCAATAGAGTCAACCCATATAAAGAAGGCACCTTCACACCCATTATAACATCATTTTCCAGAGAAAAATCAACTTTCTTCAAAATCCATGGGACATCACTTTCTTTAAAATACTAAGAGGGATCAACCTTTCATCTACTTCCTTTTCTTGGTCAATGTTTCTTTTTAGTAGTTGAAGAAATAATGTGTCTCTTAACACCCAATCTGTCACTTTTTTCGATGATATGTGTCTCCATAAAGAAGCTAAAACATTTTTGAATATATGCATGAGATTTAGTAAGTGGACAATTTTAAAATGCTACTAATATGGAAGTTGATAAAGTGCAGATTTCCTTTTCATCCCAATGAGAATTTTTTTCAACATAGGTGTCGAAAAAATTAGGATCATCAAACATATGATCAAAGAGATTGAAAGAAGGGCCCAATCCCAAAATTGGGACCCATCCACAGAAAAGTTGAAGGAGAAGGCCTCGTTTTAGCAATTAGGGTCAATTGCCAAATTGAATTGATCAAAGATTCAAGGCGAAAGTTTAGAGTTTGAAAGGAGCATTCAAAGTTCGAACACTAGTTCAAAGTTTGAATAAAGACTTCAAAATATTCAAAGGGTTCAAACCAAAGTCCAAGTGAAAGTTCGAAGGAAATTGAAGAGGTGATATGAGTCTCAATTTGACAATCATTAGAGGAAATTTCAACTCAAAAGTGTCCTAAGGAAAAAATCAAGAAATTGATAAACTAATGTAGTGTATACAATTTTTAATATTTCACTTTTATCGAAGTTGCCCATGGTTATTTCACCTTTATCAAAGCCAAAACATATATTTTATATTAATATCAATTTATGAAGACGAAGTTAGATGTAGTGTTTTCCCGAAAATAAGGAAAGAAAATTAAATACACACTGCCATATTAAAAGTTATTGGACCAAAAAGTTCCAAACAAACTATTAAATATTATTAAAACACAATACATAAAATTACACATACTCAAAATTATATATTTTTAAAAATCACCAAAATGATATATATGTTAGGATAAACTTTACTCGGCAAATAAGTCAAATCTATTTTAAATAAACAAGTGGGTTTTGGGCCCATGGTATTAGGGACCCATGGTTTTTGTGTCCCATGGTTTTGATAGCTTATAGTATTATGCCCCTGGATTAAATGTAATGAAGTTTACAAGAAAACAAATTTATTAAATATTTTAAAATTTAAAATTTACTATTTCATTTCTCATAATAAACATAATTTAAATATTTTAAAATTTAAAATTTAAAATTTACTATTTCATTTTTCATAATAAACATAATTTAAAAAGAAAAATCTAGAAATTAACCATTATTATCACATATAATCTTGAACTAACAATCTAAAGATTATACCACTTTCCAAAAGTGGTGAATAAAAAAAATAAAAATTAATTAATGTTATATCACAAAAATCTAGAAATTAACCATTATTATCACATATAATCTTGAACTAACAATCTAAAGATTATACCACTTTCCAAAAGTGGTGAATAAAAAAAATAAAAATTAATTAATGTTATATCACATATAATCTTGAACTAAAAATCTAAAGATTATACCACTTTCTGTGATTTTAAAAAATAAAAAATAATTAATGTTAGTAATAAAAAGTGTCAATGAATTAATATAACCTTGAGGAGCCTTAATCATGTTTAGGATAGACAAATTATATTAGGATAGACCAAAATGGGGGAGATGTTCATGTAATATAACACATTAAAATAATAAGAAATAATAATAAAAAATAATATATATATATATAATTTTTTTTTAATATTAATATATTATAAAATATATTAATAATTTTTAATATATTAATAATTTTTTTTTTTAATACTTTAATATTTAATATTAATGTACTAAACTACCATAGATCCATCTTAACCCCGGATCTATCAAGCATCGAAAATGATCAAATCTCTCGAGGTGAAAACCTTTTTTATAGTGCAAAAGTTGAGAAAAGGTTAAAGGTTTGCACCTCTAGCCTTTTTTTCAGTACAAAACTTGAGGAAAGGTTAAAGGTTTGCACCTCAAGAGATTTGATCCCTTAGGGTGCTTGATAGATCCATGGTTAATATGGATCTATGTTAGTTAAAAAATACCACCAATCTTCAAATTATATAATAAAAAATTGCCTTCTACATGCACCTCTTTCGAATTTTAAAGCATTTTGATTGGCTAATATCATATGACATGGAATGGGCATTAGGGTTCGGGGGCGCATATTTTGACTAATTTTTTTCTAATTTGTGCTTAATTTCCAAATCTAGGAACTAAGTAAGTAATCAAAGGGAAAAGTGGGCTTGATTTTGAAAATTGGGTCAATTTGGAAATTGAGGGGGGAGGGGGCAAAACAAATTTTGAAAGGTAAGTAAATAAAGAACCTAATTTGAGAATCAAACCTGATAAAAAATCAAGAGATAAGCTCAAAAGGTGACAAGAAAGGGAAGGATTTCGAACTCAAGTTTAAAAGAAGGATCCATGACTCAAAAAAAAACTTCAAAATGAAAGCTTGAATTTAAAAGAAGAACTCAAGGTTTGAAAAAAGAGTTAAGAGAAAAGACTCAAACTTGAACTCAAAGAAAAATCATACTAAAAAATGGATACCAAGGGGTCTTGATTTGACAATCGGGTCAACTTTGGGATAGGAGAAGAACTTAAAAAATGAGGATAAGAAGGGGCCCAATTTGAGGATCATGCCCAATCTAGCAGTCAAGGGCCAAAATAGTTCAAACAAATGAAATTAAGCAAGAAAATCACAAGGAAGGGAAGAAACCAAAAACTCAATTGAGGATGAAGTTCAAGGAAGAAACAAAAAAATGAGTCAAAATCAAGTGAAACATGAAGGCCCATATGACTTAACCATATAAAAAGTATGCATAATGCTGAAAATCAATGAGTAATCAAGGTCAATGTAAGTACAAAAAAAAAGAAATCACATTCATACTAGTGACTGGGAGGGGCCTCAAGTTTTGCCCAAAACCTAGCAGGTTGTTGAGGGCTCAACACAATCCAACTTCACCATAACATATATGTATGCAACATGTACACACACACACATATCTACATATCTATGTGTGTGTGCATATACAANTAAACAAGGCTTGGGTGATGCATGGGGCCCTAAACCACAAGAAAATGCACTCAGACATAACCATTGGCCTAGGAGTGGTATGCATGCTTGATTTCAAGGTTTATCTAAGGACATGTATCCTAGACCAATGCATCATTTTAGGTAAAAAACTAGGGTTTGTGCCCTAAACAATACTTATATGGCTTGCATGCACAAGGTCCTAAACCACAACATAACTCTCTATAAAAATACCTTTTGTATAAGAGGGGCATATAGCTTGATTCCAAGGTTTGAAATACCATAGAAAAATATCTTGGCATATGACATCATTTAGGGCCAAAAATAGGGACCTAGTCCCTAGACAAGACTTATAAAGCACATGGCTAATGTGTAAGTCTATGGATAATGACATAGACCCTATAGAAGTAATTGTTCACTCAAGAGTGGAATACATGATCGATTTTGAGGTTTGGTACACTAGGGATGGATATCCTAGCCCAAAATATTATGTAGTGATAAAAAATAAGGGATTGGGCCCTAATGTTATATCTAATATACATAGGCCATTAATGGATCACTAGTCCATGAGATAGGTCATCCATACATAATATTTATCACGAGAGTGGCATATGGGTTTGATTCCAAGGTTTAGCATAGGTCAAGGATGGGTCATCTCACTAAGGACATTATCCGAGACCAAAAATATAACATTAGGGGTTGTGAGTTGTGCACAAGGCCCCCAATTAAGAAAAAGGTATTTGAAAATAATCTTTAGCCCACAAATGACATATGGTTATGATTCTAAGGTTTGGCACATTATGGATGGATCTCCTCATTCAAGACATGGTTCACCGACAAAAACTAGGAGCTTAGACACTATAAACTACTTTTAGGACTCATGGGAAGACAACAAGGTCTCAATAATGACACAACACCTCGAGAATAAATATTTGTTCCACAAGTGGCATATTTCTCTATTTATAAGGTTTGGTGAACCAAATAAGGGTCTTTTGTCCCAAGACATTGTTTGTTAAGGGATAAAAACTTGGGTCTTAAGCCCTAAACACCACTTTTAGGGATTTTAGGCCATGCGTTGGGCCTTGAACCATGATATAGTCCCCTTGGAATGAATATTTAACTAATAAGAGAGACATTGGCCCAATACCAAGATTTAGCATACATGGGATGCATTGCATCACCAAGGACATAGATTAGGGTAATTACCTTAAGAAAAAATCCACTTCTAGGACTCATGGGTCATTCTCATCACCTCAGGAAGAAATATTTATCCCACAAGTAGTATATCAATTTGGTTCTAAGAATTGACATACTAGGAATGGGTCTCCTCATCCAAGACATGGTCCAAATATAAAAACTAGGATCTTAGATGATATACAATACTTTTATGTCTCATTGGAAAGTTAGAGTACCTCGATCATGACATGAGACATTGACAAGGAATATTTATCCCATGATAGGCATATGAGTTTGATTCTAAAGTTTGTTTGACCAAGGACATATCTTCTAGCCCAAGAAATTGTTTAGGTCCCAAAACTAGGGGTTTTGGCCCTAAAAACTAATTTTACAGCTCATGTGCCATGGAATGGGTTTTGAACCATGATACTAGCCATTTAGAAGGAATTTTTGGCTTATGAGAGTGGTATTGTCCTAATTCCAATGTTTGTTGCACTAACAATGAGTCTCCTATCTCATAACATGATTAAAGGCTAAAAATAAGCTATTAAGACCCTAAATGCATATGACTAGTTTATGGGTTTAGCACATGAGGGGCGGTCCTCCTTGTCCAATATATTTTAAATCACATGGGAAATGATTAGAGACCTAGGTTGTGAGGCATTCCCTTTGGATGGTATCTTTGGTATAAGACTAGGATATGAGCTTGATTCTAAGGTTTTATAAACTAGGGTATGTTCTCCTTATCCAAGCCACACCACAAAGCCAAAATTTGGTGTCTTAGGTCCTAAATGATCTACTCCTAAGGAATTTGGGTCATGCATGCTACCTTAGAACACAAGATAGGCCCTCTAGACATAATATTTGGGCTAGGAGTGGGACATGGTCCCTATTCAAAGTTTCACCAAACTAGGTGTGTGGTTCCTAACCTAAGATATGTTTCATGGCCAAATATTAGGGGCTTAGGAATTGTAAACTACTTTTATTACATGGTATGTGGTTAAAAACTAGGGTATTATGCTCTAAATGCTACTTTTATGGATTATGTTCCATGAACATGGCTCTAGACCATAACATGTGCACTTTAGCATGTATCTTTCACCCATATGTAGGATACAGGCTTGATTCCAAGTTTTGAGATGCTAATGACTTGTATTTTTACCATGACAACATTCAAGGTAAAAAACAAGGGGCTTAGGCCCTAAACGATGCTTCTATGGCTTGTAGGCCATGCATAGCACCTTAAACCATGACACATGCCTTTCGTAAGGTATCAATTTCCCAAGGGTGGTATACATGTACAATTATAAGGTTTTGAAACCATGAACAAGTTTATTATCCCATATCATGGTTCAAGTCTAAAGAATATGGGATTGAGCCCTATACAAAACATATAAGGCACATGGACCATGCACAAGTCCTTGGACCATGAACCATCCCTTATAGAAGTAATTATGTCACAAGAGTGGGATATATTCTAATATTTGGTTCACCAAGGATGGGCCTCTCAACATAAGAAATTCCTTAGTGCTAAAAGTTAGGGGCTTGGGTTCTAAATGCTAGATTTAAGGCAGATGGGCCATGCATCAACACTAGACCACATGGAATACCCTTATGATAACATATTTGTCTTGGTATTGTGATATGGGTTCAATTCCAAGGCTTATCACATTGATGATGGGCCTTCTTTCCAAGTACATGGTTCAAGGCCAAAAACCATTTCCCTAGGAACCATATGTTAATTCTAGGGCTAGTAGGTTATGCACAATCCCCCCAATCATGACAAAGGATATTTGGAAGGATTATTTAACCCACAAGTGGCATATGGGTTCACATTTGAGGATTTCCACATCAGGGATGGATCTCTTCATTCAAGACATGGTAAAGGGACAAAAATAGGATTTTAGGTCCTATACATTGCTTTTGCGGTTCATGGGAAAATCATAGGGCCTTAACC
Source organism: Picea mariana (assembly GCA_032191745.1). NCBI lineage: Eukaryota > Viridiplantae > Streptophyta > Pinopsida > Pinales > Pinaceae > Picea > Picea mariana. The sequence goes on along the minus strand of JASDQU010751352.1, from coordinate 26,226 downwards.
AAAGACAAGACCTTCATAAGAAATATTTGTCCCATGAGTGGTATATAAGCCTAATTTTAAGGTTTGGTGCATAAGATGATGTTTTTGGCCCAAAACATCATTTAAAGAAAAATCATAAGGGCTTAGGCCTTAAACACTACTTTTAGGTCTTGTGGGCTAGGCACTAGGACCCAAACACTAATTTATATACGTGCTTAGGTCTTGTGGGCTAAGCACTTATGATATAGGTGATTGATTTTTTTGAGTACTCAATGTTTTATCCTACACCCTGATTGAGCTTGAGCCCCTACTTAGGGGGTAGCACCTAATTTAGGGGGTTGCATTGGTTGGGTGGAAAAATGACCTTTCCATATGATTCCCCCCTTGTTGACATCCTACTTGTCAAGTATTGGTTTGGACTAGAAGATAGTCATTGACAAGGTGAAGGACATAATTAATCTACTATTACTTAGACATGGTTGATTWACTTAATTTCTTAGCCATGATTGAGTTATTTGATTGATYTAMAAGGGACTATATATAAGAAATAACCCCTTGACCTTGAGCTAGTTACACTCATTTCTTTTCTTTTTATTTTTACTTTGATTTATTGAATTTTCTTCTTCTTTCTTGTGTGTTCATTGTCCCTTGAGTTTAGCTAGATCTATTGACGAGTAATGAGTTATGAATTTCTCTATCCACTGATTGAACATATCACGATTTCCTTTCCTATATTGATTGTAGTGGTTGAATTAAATCTATATTTGGTCAAAAAAACCACAAATTGCTTACTTTCCCTAACTGAATCTTGCAATTATTATTATTTTGATTTCAATAGAGACAATAAATTACTTTTAAAAGATTGTAACAACCCTAGAGAATTATATAAATATCTTTAGGAGTGTGCTTGGTCCAAAAACCTATTCCCATATGTGTGTGTGTAACATAAATTTGTTGTTTTTTTTCTTATGAAATATGAAGCAATCATAATTAGCCCTCTTCCATACATACAAGAAAACTTAGCATTTTGTATCCTTTTCAAAAAAGGGTAGGGTGGGGGGGGAAGGGGTTGGTAAAGTGATTTCATTGCATTTCCTTTCCTTTATAATAAAAAACATTGTTTTAACACAATCATAACCCGTGGGATTCCCTAATGCATGAACAAGTAAATCTCTAACCCTATATCTAAGGATTCATGACAAAAAAATCTCTAACTAGACATAGAGATGCATCCACCAGTTAAGGAGAAACTAAAAATAAGAGTTATTTTTATATAGTCTAATGAATACATTTGAGACCAAAATCAGTGTGGGAGCCACAACCTCACAAGCCTAAAACCCTCCCCTTAATTGACAAAAAAACCCTTCATTGATCCATTAGAGCTACAAACAACCGCTAGTCAAGTAAAGGACAACCCTGTATGGTGTTGAAATTACCCTCTCATGCTCCCATTTGAACAAAACTACGCACAAGATCAAGAAAGAAGAGGGAAAGCGAAGGTCAAAATCCAAAACCATGACAAGCAACCATAAATCCAAACCTATGCCCTCATATTTATAACCAAGAGACCCATAACCAAGTCGAATTCAAATGAGGAAATCCTATCTATAAGGATAGATCATAATTAGAGCAACCAAGGAAACTTCCAAATCTAGATCAAGAATTACCTATTGAGCACCTATCAATCTAGAGGAAAAAATCCAAGAAGGTGACACTAGCAGGGAAGATAGTTTTTGGTAGATCCCTATTATCCAAGGAAACCCTAGATATAAGCCTAGTTTGATCTTCAAAGGCTTTAAAAAACCTAGATGCATCACACCCAATATGTATTATGCATGTTGTGAATGAGCTNGTTGGTAAAGTGATTTCATTGCATTTACTTTCCTTTATAAGAAAAAACATTGTCTTAACACAATCATAACCCGTAGTATTCCCTAATGCATCAACAAGTAAATGCCTAACCCTATAACCAAGGATTCATGACAAAAAAATCTCTAACTAGACATAGAGATGCATCCACCAGTTAAGGAGAAACTAAAAATAAGAGTTATTTTTATATATTCTAATGAATACATTTGAGACCAAAACCAGTGTGGGAGCCACAACCTCACAAGCCTAAAACCCTCCCCTTAATTGACAAAAAAACCCTTCATTGATCCATTAGAGCTACAAACAACCCCTAGTCAAGTAAAGGGCAACCCTATATGGTGTTGAAATTACCCTCTCATGCTCCCATTTGAACAGACCTACACACAAGATCAAGAAAGAAGAGGGAAAGCAAAGGCCAAAATCTAAAACCATGACAAGCAACCATAAATGCAAACCTATGCCCTCATATTTATAACCAAGAGACCCATAACCAAGTGGAATTCAAATGAGGAAATCCTATCTATAAGGCTACATCATAATTAGAGCAACCAAGGAAACTTCCAAATCTAGATCAAGAATTACCTATTGAGCACCTATCAATCTAGAGGAAAAAATCCAAGAAGGTGACACTAGCAGGGAAGATAGTTTTTGGTAGATCCTTATTATCCAAGGAAACCCTAGATATAAGCCTAGTTTGATATTCAAAGACTTTAAAAAACCTAGATGCATCACACCCAATATGTATTATGCATGTGGTGAATGAGCTCCAAGCCCCATA
>JASDQU010751352.1:11679-23381 GCA_032191745.1 Picea mariana | reverse complement strand
TGCATACAAAAAATCAATTATGTGGCATCTGGTAGTATCTGAACCCTAGATTTCATGGCTATGCCTAGATGACCTAATTTTTTTTAATATGGACATAAATGTTCTCACACCACACCCCCCTGCCCCAAACCTTCACCCTCAAATAAAAAATTGATCATGTGATTTCTATATTTCCCTTGTTCCAAATATGCACAATGTGATTGCATAAATAAATAAGAGAAAATTGTTAATTATTAAAATTTTTGATGGCTGAAGAATAAGTGCACGATTAATTATTTTGAAGTAAGTAGTTTCATATTAAGCATTTCTATTATTTATCAATATAGATTTATAGGAAAAAAACTTATATTTGGGTTCATTTATGTTAGGGATCTAACAACATTGCTAATGTAGACTACCCATCCCTTTGGGTATATTATCAATTCGGGGGAATCATAGGGATAAGGAGACCCAACTACTAGTTGAATATATAAGGAGACCCATCACAATTTTAAGCAAATAATTCCATAAATTTCATACATGTCATTCTTTTGTAGGTCAGTGAGTTACTAGTCAACTCTCTAGGACTAGGCGAGGTGCAATACATGCATAAATTAGATAAGATGGAACCAACATCAGGAATTTACAAAAAAATAAATTACCTTTCTGGAGTCAACCCTAGTGTCCAATTAATGATTATGATACTACTATATATATATGTGCATGATAATTCGATGATATGTGTATATCCTTACCTCCAAATGAGCCTAGGCCATATAATGGCCTTGCGAATAACCATGCACTTTGCAACTAGAGCATAGATCCCTCACTTGAAAACTAATGGACCTCTCTTGTCACTATTGTAGGAAGTTTGGTGATGAACATCTCCAACCCGAACCAAGAGTCAGAATATGGGGACTAGTCAAAGTCATGTCCCTCATAGTGACAATTTGAATCATTAAGAGCTAGCTTAAGAATTTCAGTCATTGAAGAGCCAAGAGGGTGAGTAGTTTTCTTATCTTTGAGAGATCAAGGGAATGTTGGAATCTCTAGGATCCATGTCTAAGAATATAGGAAAGAGACCCTTAATAGATGAGAACCCCAACCATGAGGATTCATTTAAGCGTCGAAAATTGGGTTATGAACTAAGGAAGTAGAAGACTTCCACCTTCAATGAGATCTTCAGAAAGGGAATGTAGTAGAAGTTTGGTTGTATAGAAGTTTCCTAAGCAATATTGTCACCCAACCATAGGTCGAAGCCACCTCCAAGCACCTTAACCTTGACAGAGAGAATAATTTCGAAAGCAAACCCTAGGTCCAAAATCTAATCAAGGTAGCGTACCACTCTCTAGAGCTAGAGTACCGCTCTCTAGAGCTAGAGTACCACTCTCCAGAGCTAGCATACCAATCAGAAAGTCCAAACCATAACGAAGAGAAAGTCCAAGCCTAAAATTGAAAATACTAGTTGGAGTAGCTGCGGCTGCAACTACTCTCCAGACTTGCGCACTTACTGAATTTCTGCAATTGCGAGATGTGTGTGTACAAATGAGCTCTGTTATCCTGTATTTATACTACTCTTTCTTAGATGTTTGGGCCGACTTCTCTTTCTGGAGGCTAAAGACTCAATATTGATTTTTTTCTTTAACCGACTTGTCTTCTAGGGTTATGTCCAAGGATGTAGGGTTTCTTCTTTCTTTCCAGAATATTCTATTCTTGTCAGGGTTACACATGGAGGTTAATACCTCCCGCAACTACCATACTATCAACACTCCCTCCTAGCTAGGGAGGTATTGAAAACAATGGTCTTGAGCACAAACATACCATTCAATTGGTAGCATCATCATAGCCACATAGACTATCTCATGATCAAATCACGAGCACCATCATCACTATTAGTATCATTTGATAACATCAACTACATCATCTCTCGAATTCATACTCCATCTGAGTAATCATGCATGATGTTGAATAAGTCACTCACTCCATAGAGTGATACAAGAACTATTCTTCTAATCCGGACATTTGTCCTAGAAGAATAACTGTTCCAACAGATGCTGGAAGCCACAGCATGGGATACAAGGACTATTCTTCTAATCCGGACATATCTCCTAGAAGAATAACTGTCCTGGACCATTTTCTACCTGGAGAATATTTGTCCACCAACACACTAACTATCCATCTAGCTGGTAATCATTTCCAACACTACTGATAGTCTTCATGGAAATTAGAACAATGCCATTAAATAGAACACAACTATGTCCATCCATAGTAGTACACAACTACTATCCAATGGTACAAAACTGCACCAAGTAGCACACAACTACTTAATCAGTGACGCACAGTCACAACCAATGGAACACATCCACCACAATAGCATACATCTACTGTCAAAAGATAAACAATATCCACAACAATCATATCATCTGATATCAACCTGCATAAAACACTTTCATGACATAAACTGAGTCATCTGGGCCATTCTTCCACTCACATCTGTGAGATATGGAAGAACATATTCCCTCATAAAGTAAAACATCAACCATGGGATATATGGACTATTCTTCTCAAGCATAGAAGAATAATTGTGCCTGATTTATGAGCCTACACCATTCACCTAACTTGGCCATTCCTCCTGCACTAATCATAGTGCAACCTGGAGAGAGTGAGTCTTCCCTAAGGAATGCCTAGGAGGCAGTATATAATAGTAGGTCATATATAATCATGGGTATATGACCTAGACTCTATCATCACTAGGTGTCCCTAATTGCTAAACCTGGACCATTCCTCCGGTACTAATCATAGTGCAACTTGGAGAGAATGAGTCTGCCCTAGGGAATGACTGTTCGGACCATTTCCTAATGGAAATTATTGTCCTGCACCAACCTCTTCACAACTGTGAACTTCGAAAGAATGACTGTCCGACGAGGCAGACCATTCTAATTGACCATTACTTAGAGTGACTTCCAAGAAGAATGACTGTCCTAGACTATTCCCCCACACTGGCCACAAGGGGAATCACTGTCTATGGTACATCAAAAATATATCGGACCATTTTCATTACGAAAATGACTGTCCAATCTGGACTATTTTCCGAACTGGAAATGCCTGTCTGTCAGAAATATCAAACCAATTTCTGAACTGGAAAGGAACTGATCATCCTGGACCATTTTTCAAAATGAAAAATGACTATCCATAAATCAATAACATATAAGTGCTCCCTCCCAACCTGTTAGTAATCTCTTTCTTTTTCAATAAGAAATTCGTCTCCACGAGCCCCAACTTGTTTCTTGAGTACGCAAAATTTTCATCTTGGGCAGAGGATTTTACGAAAATATCTGCTATCTGCTCATCTGTGGAGATATATTGGAGAACCACTTCTCTTTTCTGGACTTCATCACGAAGAGTATAATGCTTGATCTCAATGTACTTCAGTCTATCATGGAACACTGGTTTTCTCTGAAGGCTTCATATAGCTCTAATCATTACAATATATCATGGTCGAATTCAACACTTCTATTTTCTGCTAGCTCATAACATCGTGGAAAGGCTCAAACTGAAACCTATCCAAGTAGCACTTCTTTTGTCATCATGAGAGTTTTCCATGGATTAGCAATCCATCATCCCAGACTTCTGAGTAACTATTCTGATACACTATCTTTTTCATAGAAATTTTTCACCACGCTTCTGCTGTATATGAGATACTCTGCATCAGGTCGTTTGAATCCATACAAGGTCTTCTTATATCTACATACACGAGTCTCTTTCTAGTATAAGATTCTTTCTCACTTGCTTTATTGGGAAGAACAATCTTTTACATGTAAATTCCAATCCATGGATACTACAAGAGGTATATCTGGTTTGCTAGAACAAGTTGTTGTCATAGTCTTCTCCCTCCTTCTGGAAGAATCTATGAATCTTGTAATGCTTCCATTCATAAGTATTTTTCACATTTTCTTACATATACTATTCTTTATCATAACTTCCATTTATTTTGCTCGATTTCTTCTTAGTGGGTTCAAACCAAGATGGTAGTCTTGTGATTCTTGGTACAATAACTGGTTGTTCTTGTTTTTGTTTCTTTCTTGGAATCTTCATGTTCTTCCTCATGTCTCTCTTTAGCTATGGGGTATTCTATATGCCCCGACGATTCCGTCTTATTCCTTTCATCATAGGATCATGGATGTAGATGGACAACCAAGGATGCTTTAAGGATTCTTTTCGAAGAAGACTTCTTCTAGAGTCAAACTGAACACATGCTGCTTATCATGGCTATTAATTTCAATTGGAACATGGACAAATACTTCATAATCCTCAATGAATCATATCATTTAGGATTAGCTCCCTCATAATCCTTGCTTCATGCATGAATTCATGCTCTTCTTTTGGAATTCTGTAATCAACTCCCTCCATCTAAGAGAGTCCACACTTTCGTTTTTATCCTTATTGCCTTCTGCAAAGTGTCACAAGTCTTTTTCTAATTTCCTCTTGATTTTTGAATTATTTTTGTTTTGACTTCTTCTGGGTTTCTTCAAGTTTGATTCTGATTTTGGCTTATCTTGCATTTGTTACTTATGTAATAGCTTCCACATGAATTGTTACCAAGGATTGTCAATGTACTTCATCTTTTCATGTGTATTTCTTGACTTTTAGTCATCGTGATAGCGATCCTTATCTTGTTATTCTTCCATAGGTATTGTTTCACATGAACATCTTATCTTCTAAGAAATAGATATGCAAGATATGTACAGAAAATATGTAAACATGGTATGTACAAGAACTATGAAGAATATTGTTACCTTGTCTTAGAAGAAGAAGTCTGTTTTATCCTGCTTGGCCTTCTTTGAGGGTTCCCTTTCTTCGGCAAATGATGCTTCGTCTATTTCCTTCCTTACGTCAAGCTTCCTTTGATTCCTGAAATTATTGAATTTTTGTTGTGAAGGATTGATCATCGTATTTCTTTTGGGATTTCTCTTTTGTGCTAATCCTTGATTCTTCTTGTGCACATCAAGTCCAAAGTTCTTCAAATGTGAGATATTCCTTTCTTTGCGTCATGCTTGTGACAAATGCATCCCATGTCTTGGGAAGGCTATTGAGTACTATATTTACCAGTTCCTTGAAAGGATTTCTTCAATAACTTGTAGTTGATTTCTTAACTAAGAGATTATCACAAAGTATGATGTTATGCTTTCATCATCATTCATTTTCATGTCACGAAGCTCATTCTTCAGACTCATTACTTGTCTAATGTTTCTGACTGAGAAGAGATTAGTTAGGGAATCATACATCTTCTTAGAGGAGTAAAGATGAGAGATGTAGGGTATCAAGTGGTCTTTTATAGAGTCCACTAAAATACTCATGGAATTGATATCATTGTCCTTGAACTTTTCCATAATTGCAACGTTCTAAGGTTCCTTCTCTTTTCCTTCTTCAAACTGTGGTTCAACGATCTTTCCTTTCACGATATCCAAAACTTTATTCTTGGCAAGGATGAGGTAAATCATTGTCTTCCATGCTCTAAAGTTAGAAGCTCCTTCTAACTTGTTTTCTGACTTCATAGAGTAATTCATGACTGCTTTGACTTTGACCAAAAAATCAAACTTGACGTCTTAGCTTGTTGAGAATACTAGGAGGTGCGCTAGGTTAGGGTGCACTAGGATATCTAGAAATTAGGTTAATCTCTTCACTTAAGGTGCCTCAACACGAGGGTTAGGGTTTTGTTGCTCCAACAAAATCTTTGACTGCAACTGCAACTGTAACTGAGAAAGTCCTCCCAATCTATCTTCCAATGGTTAGACTTTCCAAAGATAGTGTGGGCTCATAAACTATTAGAAATAATAGGTGTGCTCATTTAATCATAGACAATATATCAATACTGTTACCCAACCATAGGCCAAAGCCACCCCCGAGTACCTTAACCTTGATAAAGAGAATAATTCCAGAAGAAAACCCTAGGTCCAAAAGCCAATCAAGGTAGCATACCACTCTCCAGAGCTAGCGTACCACTCTCTAGATCTATCGTACCAATCAGAAAGTCCAAACCATAACCAAGAGAAATTCCAAGCTTAAAACCGAAAATACTAGTTGCAGTAGCTGCAACTGCAACTACTCTCCAGACTTGCGCACTTACTGAATTTCTGCAGTTGCGAGCTGTGTGTGTACAAATGATCTCTAGAATCCTATATTTATACTACTCTTTCTTAGCTGTCTGGGTTGACTTCTCTTTTTGGAGGCTAAAGACTCAATATTAATTATTTTCTATAGCCGACTTGTCTTCTAGGGTTATGTCCAAGGCTTTAAGGTTTCTTCTTTCTTTCTGGAATATTTCAGGGTTACACGTGGAGGTTAATACCTCCCACAACTACCATAATATCAAAATAGAGAATACCAAGTTCACCAGTTATGAGCTTATAGATGATGTGAACCTTTGGATGGACCACCTAAAGAAGAAAGAGAAAGTAGACGAGAAGAATTTTGATTGGGATAAGTTCAAGAAGCACTTTGAAGATAAGCACTTGGGTGAGTTCTAATATTGCAAGAAGGAAAATGATAATTAATCACTAAAGTAGGGCAACATCATTGAGGAACTACATGATCTCAAGTTTGTGGATTTAAACAAGTATCCCCATGGACTCAATGAAGAGCTCTGGCTCAATAGATTCATTGTGGTCTTGAAGATCATATTAGAGACAAGGTCCAAACCGTCAAGCCTAAGACTTTAACAAATGCGATATAGAGAACTAGGCTACATGGAGAAAAATCCAAATAGAAGAGTGATTTGAGTGGGAGGATCAACCAAGAATTCAACAACTAAGAGAACTAGAAAAAGGGAACCAATCTTGCATCCCTCCCAAAGGATGTAAATGGAGTAGATCATAGAAGTTATGTCGAATCAAACAATCAAAGGTTTAAATGCTACAAACGTGGAAAAAGGGGCCACTTAGTGTATCAATTCCCTATCAAGGTAGATTTAGAAATTAATCAAGGAACTCTATAGAACCAAAGAAGACAACAAAGATCCATGCAAGGAAAATCAGTGTTAATACTACAAGGAAGGAAATTGCATCACCTTTTTTGGAATTCTCTACTGGTCGCACTTTATGATGAGATTAGTTGTTACACATCAATGATATTTGTTGTATTCACCATGGTTCTTAAGGCCTTTGATATTATTAAATATATGTATATATTTGATCAGACATGGTACTCACTTGTCAAATATCCTTTGTAATCAATAATGTTAATCCCATTACTGAAAGTATTTTGGTTAGTTATATGAATTCATTAGTGCTTTTCATTTGAGCATTGATTTTTAAAAGATACTCTTTTAAGGCATTATATGCTCAAGTAATTAAGGTTATTTTACATGTGATGGTGTTGTTGGTGGGACTTTTTTTTATATTGTACATTCATTAATAATCATTGATGAGATGTGTTTTGTGTTCTTGCATGTCGATGATATTTGTTTAATATAAATACTCCATGGAATTGAATGTAAGATGATGCTTGTTGTTGCAGAATGTTTCGTCTGTAGAAATATGAAACCTCCCTTGGATTACAGACCTCTAATACCAAGACATAAAAGTACAAGTGGACACTAACATCCCTTTGATATTAGTTTGACCAATTAGAAAGATAGAGGGAGAAAGAGTGTGATGCACCTTGTTTCAAAGTTTTTCCTCATTGCTTCCAATCCATACTTGATCTCCAAACTCCCTGGTGCAACTTGATACCTACAATAGGAAGCAAACAAAAATTACTACCTCCTACTCTAGTTGATTAGATCAAACAAATTCATCTACAAAGATTGAAGGAACAATAGACAAGAACATGCATAAATACACAAGCTTGAAGGAAATAGGCCAAGTATATTCAAATAAGAACCCAAAGAGAATACTTACAAACCATGGATGCAGTTGCAGCCTCTCCAAGCTCTCCTCGTCCGACCCTTGCACGAATAAAAAAGATAGAGGGAGAAAGAGTGTCATGCACCTTGTTTTGAAGTTTTTCCTCACTGCTTCCAATCCGTACTTGATCTCCAAACTCCCTGGTGAAACTTGATACCTACAATAGGAAGCAAACAGAAATAACTACCTCCTAATATAGTTGATTAGTTCAAACAAATTCATCTACAAAGATTGAAGGAACAATAGACAAGAACATGCATAAATACACAAGCTTGAAGGAAATAGGCCAACTATATTCAAATGAGAACCCAAAGAGAATAATTACAAACCATGGATGTAGTTGCAACCTCTCCAAGCTCTCCTTGTCCAACCCTTGCATGAATCTACCATGATCAAAGGTTTGATACCTGAAAGCTTCCCTCCCTTTCACCTTGGAAATCCCTCAATATATAGGGTTGAGAGGCACAACTACCATGATAAAATGAGGGATATGGTTTAGGATATGGCTCCTTGAGTCTTGGATAAGATCCTAAAGTGAATCCCAAGCATGAGGGTTGAACACTACCAACCCTATCTCAAAGAGATGGCCCATAGATTAAGGTGGAGGAGATCCCCCCTTTCTCTCAACAAGATCGATGCTCCCCCCCAGTGAGAGACATGGTGCCACCCTAACAATGGTGCTCCTCTATAGTGGCAGAGGGGATGCCATGGGTCCACTCCCAATATGGATAGTGGGGCGCCACCCTTCATAAATGCTAAAACATGGGTCGAATTTTCTAAGGAAAAAGTGTGTTTTGACCTAAAAATGATGGTTTTCCTCCTCCCATATGATTTATGGGTCATGAACAACTGTTTTAATGGTTTCAAGGGGTGGTGACACCTCACAAAGTGAATGTGACACTTGGGAAGGTGCATCTGACACTTGCGATAGTGAATACACCACTTACCGATGTGCATACATCACTTTGTGATGCTTTGTGACACTTGCAACACTTAGGGCGTGAAACGAAAATGTGGAATTTCGATGTGTAACATATGCCCCCTAAAGTGTGAGGTTAGAAGAGAAAATGCGAAACACTTTACAAATTCTTCAATGCAAGGGTGCTAGAGTGGGAGAACTTGGTATAAGTTGCAAACAATCATCAAACACTATTAATATATGTTCCATTTCCGAGGCATACATACCTATGCTCGGAGTACGATATGACACAAAGCAAGGCCTACAACCAATACACTGCAGATCCATGAGAATAATGAATAAGGATATGTCCACCAGAGATACAATGTGGATCCATACCTCCATGACATGAACTGATCGCAACCATGAAAAAATACACAATGGAGCGATAAGATGAGAAAACATAGCCATAGATCAATACACTGTAGATCTATGTGAAAACATATATATCAGTAAGATTGCCAACATGGTGATTATATTGAAATATTTTACATGCTCAAAGGATCTCCATAACATCTTGGGAAAAGAACATAACAGAGTGAATGCCCAACCTAGGGTCTTCGTCCTCATCTCGATGCGGTATGAATCTAGTCATGTGAATAGATGATTTGATGTCGAACATGGTAGCAACCACTTGATTACCAGTCATTGATGTAAACTGTTAACAAGTGCAAGGGAAATCACCAATGATGTCAACGACTCCCAAGCTACTCTAGTACATTCCAAGGAATGTGAATAAATGAGCCGAGGTTGAACACTCGTGGAATCATCCGATCAGAGGTCAATGATGTAAACCTACTGTCAGAAGCAAGGAGGCCTGCCATTGAGGCATGCATGTACCAAGGTACTAATTGGTTTCTAAGTCTAAATCCTGAATAATGTGCTGAAGTCAACAGGAGAAAAGTCGTCGAAGGAGGGCCTTGATGTATCCCCCATCATCGACATGAAATTGACATAGGAACGTGATGTAAGATGGTGAATTGAATGAGTATGGACTGACACAGGAAATGGAAACTGGTAATACTATAGATGTATGGTTGGAAGTGAAACTTCCCTTGAACATTATGAAGCATGAAAACTGACTTGGAAACATTGACTCGATGAGTACCAAGAATGTAATGTGACGACAATAAGAGAACTATTTGATTGAAGAAAAAAGTATGGCGACACATGGAATTGGTATGAATCAGAGGCAAGTAGATTAACCAACTATAAGACGAGACACAAACATGGGCCATGTTCGAGGGAGACAATAGCTGCCATAAAGGATTGCAAAAAACTTGACCCACTTCCTTCAATTCTTTCCCCCATCCAGATGGATGAGTACCTTTTTCCTTTTTAACGAGCTTAAGGAGGATAACAAATGCTTGGTATATCTCATCCTTCATATGAATCCCTTGACATATGTTTAACGAACTTGAGGAAGGAGGGGTTCGACCCTAGATGGGTCCTGGAGATTGGACTCACATAGGTCCTTCGATGCATAGTTTTACGAGCCCAAAGAAGGTAAACTCAGTGGTTTTTCATGTTTAGAGAGTCTGAAAAAAAACTTAAAGATGACTCCATGGATGACTTTTTCATAAATTTAGTCTCCCAAGCCCAAAAAAGCATAAAATAATGCAAAGGAGAAATCTTATAACATGTTAAGAACCAAATATCATTATAGCAGAGAAAAACCTCAGAATAAGTACTCAACGCCTTGAAAAAGAGAGAAATTCAAATAACAAGCCTCTATGAGGGGGAAACCTCCTTGTACACCACATAAATGTCCAAATACAAGATGATTCGAAATGAAAAAGTCTCCTTGGTATATATAGGAGACTAGGAGGTACAATTGCAACTAATGGACCCAAGCCGACATAAATAAAATAACATTACTAATGTAATATGCCCCAATTAAGGGGTAATGTGCCACTATTTAAGGCTTAACATGCCCCTCCCCTTGAGAAAAGTGTTGTCGGCAATGCTCGAGTAACTCTGGATGCTTCTGTATAAAAGACTCATCTTCCCAAGTGGAATATTCATCCCGTAGTTTCTTCCATTTAATGAGATACTTTGAAATGGATCTATCTCTCAGTTGGCGAATTCTTATGTCAGTGATGGCTTCAAGCTCCAATATGATTTTTCCTTCCTCTTCAAGTTATGAAAATATAGTTTGAACTGGGATCTTATCACCTATAACCTTATTTAAGCATGAAACATGGAAAACTGGGTGTAGTCGTGAAGATGTAGGCAACTCCAATTTGTATGCCATAGTACCAATCTTTTGCAACACCTTATAAGGGCTAGAGTACTTCGGTGATAATTTATTATCCTACTTGGCTTGCTTGAGGGACATCGGTTTGTATGGTCGTAGTCTTAAAGACACCCAATCCCCTACTTCAAAACTTCTTTCACTACGATGTTTATCTGCTTGTTGTTTCATGCGATTATGTGCCATGGTTAGGTTGTCCTTTAAGATTTGGAGAACTTGTNCTTATATTTTTCTTTTAGAGAAGAAGTTATGGAAGGAGGGTGGTATCCATAGAGTGCCATAAATGGTCTTATTTTTGTTGCAGTATGAAAGGAAGTGTTATACCACCATTCTGCCAAGGGTAACCATTTGAACCATTGTGTTTATTTATCAGAAACAAAGCAACGAAGGTAGCCTTCCAGACATTTGTTCACTATCTCGGTTTGTCCATCAGATTGAGGATGATAGGATGATCTATGAGCTAATTGAGTACCCAAACAAGAAAATAATTCTTTCCAAAAATGTCCAGTGAAGATGGGATCTCTGTCACTTACAATAATCTTTGGGCTTCCATGTAGCTTTTGAAATGTCTCCATGAATGCGGTGGAAACTGTACTAGCTTTGAAGG
>JASDQU010751352.1:0-11501 GCA_032191745.1 Picea mariana | reverse complement strand
TGCCACAAACCTTTGAACATTAGTTTTAAGGCCATCCAAAAAAAATTCCTTCTTGAACCTATGGTAGGTTTTCAAAAATCTTGAGTGCCCTCCTATCGGAGGGGTGTGCAATTCCAATAATACCTTTTGTTTGAGTTGGGAGTTCTTACATAAATATAAGCGCTCTTTGTACCATAGTGAATCATTTTTATATGTAAATGTATTTGATGCACTGGAATCCTGCTGCAACCTTTGAATGAGATTCCACACCTTTTCGTCATTCTTCCATTCATTCCTTGCTTCTATTATCCACTTAGGTTGGATGATCGAGATAACACAGAGAAAGGCTTCAACATATTCATCCTTTCTTGAGAGTGCATCTGCCACAACATTTTGCTTCCTTTTTTTTATAGATGATTTCAAAATCACAACCCAATATCTTGGTCACCCATTTTTGTTGTTCTTCTGAAGATAGTCTTTGTTCCAAGAAGTATTTAAGACTATCATGATCTGTTTTGACCTTGAAGTGCCTACCTATTAGGTAAGGGCACCATTTCTTCAATGCATGTAGTATTTCCATCATTTCCTTCTCATACATGGGTTTGTGTAAGTCCTTTCCCTTGAGTGGCCGACTTTCAAAATCCAGGGGCCTTCCTTCTTTCATTAGGACAACACCAATTCCATTTCCTAAGGCATCGCATTCCACAATAAAGGTTTTTGTGNGCACATCACCTCTTTAAGTTGTTCAAAAGATTTAGTTGCCTCTGGAGTCCATGAAAATTCATCCTTCTTAGTTAGTTCCATTAAAGGTGCTTCTATTCTTCCATAGTGCTGAAAAAAATTATGGTAGTAACCTGTCAAACCCAAAAATCCTCTAATATTATTCAATGTTTTGGGAATTGGCCAGCCCATCATGGCCTTAATCTTGTTAGGGTTGTTAAGGTTTAATCTATTATTATGTTTCTTTTCAATTTACTAGATAACCATAGCATATATAGGATCACTGAGAAATACACAATCACAAGAGACACATCATTTATCCTGGGAAACACTCATGGGGGAGAAAACCCAACAAAAACTTCCTTAATATAGATAGACAATACAATGCCAAGAGAATAAACTAAACACTACATAAATTCCTCTCCCAAGAATGCACCTCTCTCTCTCTTCCTTCTTCTCCAACTGCAGCTCCAAACTTGCACTCTGACGAGCAAGTGAGTGAGTGACCAAATGAGGCATTGGCCTCTCTTATTTATACAATCTGGCAAGTGCTTAACTGAGGTGTCTTTTCATTGGCAGGGCCGACTTCTCATTCTAGGTGGTTATAACCACTTTAATATATTCTGGGGGCCGACTTCTCATTTAGCATATTACAATTAGGGCTTGACCAATCTGCAAAAGGGGATTTGGTCATTTACAATGCTTGACATGATCAATCCATAAAAGGGGATTGATCTATTGAATAATACATCAATAATAAATAGAATGCTCTTTGTAGTTACAATATTTCAACACTCCCCCTTAACAAGAAGGGTATTCTACAACAACTTCAGGTGAGAGAGAGGGCAACATCATCAACAACATCTTGGAACAATGACTGGCATATCTATAAATCATCGAAATTTTTTCTCATCATCAATATCAACAAAAACACAACAAAAAGGTTGGAGTATCATCAACATCAGCAAAAAAACAACACAAAGGCTGGAGCATCATCAACATCAGAACTAGGTTGAGAATCTTCAGCACGAAGCTGGCATCACAACATGAAGCCGACTACACAATATCATTAGCAGGAAGCTGGAATCACAGTATGAGATTGGCAACACAACATCATCAACATGAAGCTGGCATCACAGCACAAGGCTGACACACATCATCATAGCACGAGGCTGACACACATCATCACAACACGAGGTTGGCACACATCATCACAACACAAGGTTGACACATCATCATAGCACAAGGCTAGCACATCATCACAGCACGAGGCTGGTACATCATCACAGCATGAGGCTGGTACATCATCACAACACGAGGCTGGTACATCATCACAACACGAGGCTGGTACAACATCACAACACTGGGATGGCACATCATTATCACGAGGCTAGCATCACAACACTAGGCTGGCACATCATCAACACGAGGCTGGGATCACAACACTAGGTTGGGACATCATCATCATGGGGCTGGAATCAAAACACTACTCCCCCTTTCGAGGGAGGTCCTTTCGGACTACACCAAGTTTATCTCGAAAGTTCTCAAACTTTACACGAGATAGAGGCTTGGTCAACACATCAACAACCTGTTCATCCATGCTAACATACTGGAGCTTTATGGATCCTCTCTGCACCATATCACAGATTTAATGATATCGGATCTCTATGTGTTTGACTTGTCATGGAACACAGGGTTCTCTGTCATTTTTATGCAGCTCTAGCTATCACATAGGATCATGGTTGCTTCCAACTCTAGGTCGAATAGACCTGTCAACAACTTCCGAATCCATATGGCTTCACAACTGGCAGAACAAGCATTAATGTATTCTATTTTGCTTCTGCCATGCTGAGAGAAATGCTTGATTTCTTCCTACTCTACCATGAGATCATGGTTGACCCAGACTGAAACAACATCCTGAAGTGCTCTTTCTGTCAGAGACACTTCTAGCCCAATCTAAATTAGTATATCCACTCAGTCTGAATTCATGATCTCCATCATAACTGAGACCACAATTTAATGTACCCTCAAGGTGCCTCATCACATTTTTTGCAGCAACTAGGTGAACACGTCTGGGCACTACAAAAAAATGACTCAAGGTGTTCACAATAAAACATATATCTAGCCTGGTGTTTTTCAGATACATCAATGATCCAATGATCTATCTATATAGCGTAGCATCAATCAATTCTGACAAAGAGTCAACTAGG
The DNA here is from genome assembly GCA_032191745.1 of Picea mariana. Lineage (NCBI taxonomy): Eukaryota > Viridiplantae > Streptophyta > Pinopsida > Pinales > Pinaceae > Picea > Picea mariana. Next base: position 8,592 of record JASDQU010751352.1, on the reverse strand, counting down.
AGCTTCGACTTTGTTTCCATGGGTGTATTCATGGACTTTCACTCCAACATATCAAATATCTTCAGTATTTCAACTACATACTTCCCTTGGTTAAGGAAGATCCTCTCTGGGCTCTGCCATACTTCAATACCTAAGAAATAGTGCATTAGGCCAAGGTCTTTCATCTCAAATTCTGCAACGAACTTCTTCTTACATTCAGTGATGCGATTTTCTTCTCTAGTTAAGAATAAGTCATCCACATACAACAACAATATAATAGACTCATCATTCATAACCTTGAAGTAAAGGTTAGAATCTGCTTTATTCTTGGTAAAGCCCAAGTTCGTTAGAAAACTGTCAATCCATCCATACCAAGCTCTAGGAGCTTGCTTCAATCCGTACAGAGCCTTCTTCAACTTGCACACATGAGTCGTCCCGTCTTCAACTTCAAATCCTTGAGGTTGTTCTATATACACTTCTTCTTCAATGACACCATTCAAGAAGGAAGTTTTCACATCCATTGGTTAAAGAAGGTATTTCTCCTTGTATCTTCATAGTGTGCTATCATTTCTTCTGTGAAAATTTTCCAAGTGATGAGTGATTTGCGAGAACAAAGTCATCGATACCACACAAATTTATCGGGTTCTAAATATAAAGAAGCAATTCATACCTTTTGTGTATGTGGCACATCATGTAGATCAAAGAATTTCTCCATTTGAAGTATCCATGTGATTGGTTACTTGCCATCAAACTTCCTCATATCGATCTTAGGAACGTGGTTGGTCTTCAACCCAAAGTTGGAGTTTATTCATTCTTAATTCATCTTCCTTCTGTCCACATCATGAATTTCATGGGATACATTTTCACTTTCAGGTGTCCTCTCTATTAGGAAAATTTTCAATCCTTCCATGATCTCCCTTTTTAAACCATCCATCATCCCTTGTAGTTCATCTTTTGTCACTGTTTTCTTTTGTAAATTATTTATGTCCCTACACATTTCTTCACCTTCATCAAGAGTCCAAGTAGGATTGTCTGGAGTCTTATTTGGTGTAGAATTTCCCTTTTTTTGTGGCATGTTGGCCAAGTATCACTTTTAAACCTTGATTTTGAGGTGGTTTTGCTAGACAATCTTTCTTCAGCTGTATCTCCAAAATTCCGGCCCTTCTGGGTATTGATTTTTTTTTTTTTGTAGTTCTCTGATATTTCTTCTCTGCAATTCCACAAGTCTGACCAAAATTGGATGTGCCAAGTGGAATTTATGGTAACTTCCCCTCAACTTGATGATTTTTGGCCTTTCCAAGAGATCTCACTTGTATAGTGTGCCCCACACAAAATAATTGATATACAATTTTGAATATTGTACCAGAAATACTACACACTATCCACTATCCAATGCAACTAGTCTCACTCAATTTGGATACTCTAGGAATAATTTATGATTGTTTTACCTGAAACGCCTTCTTGAGACTAGTCAATAGGACTAGTCAAATACCCTATCTTCCACAGGGTGTATCTACAAATATAAGATGACCCAGAAGCTAAATTTTTTGTCACAAATACATTAATAATTTTTTTGAATATCCTCCATATTTCAGGGTCTGAAACGTTACAGAAAAAACTTTATAGCGAAAATTCCGCGATGGCTCAATTCAGTATGATTCTAGAACCCTATATTACACAGACTATATCTTCGAAAGTATAAGGCCTATGGAGCTGAAATTTGAACCCAACGTACCTTGATCCGTCTGCTAAATATCCTCCAAGGGGTTCCTTCTAAAACATCGTAGAAAAAAATTATAGCGAAAATTCCAAGGTGTCTAAGATGTAGCAGCGAAACCCCAAGACCTTGAGCTCTGATACCACATGTTAAGAACCAAACATCAATATAGCACAGAAAAATCTCAGAATAAATACTCAATGACTTGAAAAAGAGAGAAATTTAGATAATAAGACTCTTCGAGGGGGAAACCTCCTTATACACCACATAAATGTCCAAATACAAGATGATTCCAAATGAAAATGTCTCCTTGGTATATATATAGGAGACTAGGAGGTACAATTACAACTAATGGACCGAAGCCGACATAAATAAAATATCATTACTAATGTAATATGCCCCAATTAAGGGGTAATGTGCCACTATTTAGGGCTTAACATAACCAAAATGGTCAGAGTATTCCTTTTTCGTAGTTAGTCTTGTGAGGCCGAAAAAAAGATAAATTACCACTCGAAAGACACCCTTTCAACATTTTAACGTGTGTGAAAGGAAGCAAGATCACTCGAAAATATTTTGATATTTAGGGAGTCTGAAAGAGCTTAAAGGAAACTCCCAAGAGTTCCTTTTTAATATAGCTTTTACGAGTCCAAAAAATAGATAAAAGTATACTCGATAACCTATTCTCATGTTTTAATGAGCACGAGAAAGATCAAAGACTGAGCTCGGTAACCTATTCTCATGTATTTAAGAGCATGAGAAAGAACAAAGACTATTTCGTTCTAGAAAAACTACTACATTTTGATGGGAAAGATCCTCGAATGAGGATCACTCCTAGCAACGTGTCTCTCTAGAGGTAATTTGACCCCAACTTACGTGATAGAAGCTAGCAGTTTCACTCCGGCATGATGTCCAAAGGCTGGAGACCTGCTCTCCAAGCATCATTTCCTCTGAGGACTCTTCTTCTTTCCTAGTTTAGGCATATGGTTACTAATAGAAACATTTTCACTAGGCAGAGGAAAAGAAGGTTCAAGTATGTGATCCAGAGTGAGACTTGATTCTAATGGAGGGGGGTCTGTTTCATTTTTTAATGAGCTTGACAGAGATGTTTAACTATGCTTATTGAGACCAGGTATTACCAAAGGATCAAATAATTCCAAGGATCCTCGCACCTGAGTTGAAATCATGTTTAATGTGGAAACCTACGCGGTGGGATGAGAAAGCAAAGGAAAAACCACCATGAGAGAGAAATCCTTAAGGAGACCTACTCTTACACTCTCAAAACCATTCTATCCTAGAAAAGGGACATTAGTTGTTGCAACATTGTGGGGATATGGAGTTGTATACTCAAGTTGGTCAACAATGATAATCTTTCCTTAATGGATAAATCATAAGTTATGAAACATCAAACATGTGACAACAATCATCGCATAAAACCAACTACGACCAAGTAACAAATTATAATCCAAGGGTGCATTGACCACTTCGATATTTGATCTAGATTTATGTAGAAACACAATGAAATACATAAATAAACATAAACGCAGAGCTGTAGCGGAAATAAGACTTCATTTCATTAATAACAAATGACTGAAAAATGCTTACAGACAGAATGAAAATAAACTAGCTAGGGCGCTGGTAGCTTATCTCTGAGAAGAGATGTGGCAACTACTGGCCTCCGAACTGCCTGTTACAATGAGGCTCGAAGGCCTATATATTACTGAGAAACAATGGAAAACCCTAAACATCCAAAAACCTAACCCTAGGAGATGAAACGCCAGAATATGGGCCCCGTTGGGGTAAATTGGTACATCAATTTCCCGGGGTCGTAACTTTGGCATATTATCTCCGTTTGACACACATTATACATCATTAGAAAGATATATTCGAGGAATACAATGCTAACAACAAATATCAAGTCTGAAACAAACTCATAGTCGTCGGAGCATTCATGCCCAAAAAATGTTGCTTAGGGCCTCAAAACAGCTTCAAAAGTTCAGGACCCAAAGAACTGCTAAAAATAGTAAATTGTGCTACAATTAAGGAAACTGAAAAAATGAAAAACTGAAATAAACAATGGTGTGGGTCTAAGTGGAATAGGCAGGTGGCCACCAATATCCACCTGGATCAATATCAAACAAAATTATCTTACCCCTCAATGTCACAATGAAATATTGCAAGAGTCCATGAGGTTGAAAACCATGTCCATCAGACTCTTTCAAGGTGGTAGGAGATTGGGTAAGTGTAGGAGAACCAAGGGCTCTCCAACAAGGCAAAGACATGACACAGGTGGAGACTCCCTCATCCAAAATAATGCGATGGATGTTCTTTTCACCAACCAAAACTTGAATTTGGAATGCTAAGTGGTGGGAGAACCTATCCTTAAAATAATCCAGATTAAACATAATTAGGTTCAACTACTTAGGATCCATGGCTCCAATGGATGACAACAAGGTTCTACGTTGAGTTGGACAATGTTGTAGAACTTCAAGGGATGACATAGCACAAGGCGCTTGCGCCAAATCTTAAACGATGTTGTATTTTTGGGAAGCGCCTGCATTAGGATTAAATTTTTCTTTTCGAATTACGCTCTTGGGTGGGCACAATGTTGTGTCAGAGATTGGCTTCTCAATCTAAAGAGGATTGGAAGATGGAGGAGGAGTGGAACTTGAGGGCTGATTGAAAACCTTTCCTTTAGTCTGATCACATGGAGGAGTGTCATAGGTATTTTCTTGAGTCATGACATTAACTGCATTAAACATGTACACCTTAGAGGTGCTCGTGGAAGCATCCCCATGCTGGGAATGACCTGCGTTTCCCCCATACAGAGGGACATGATTTTGTGCAACCAAATGTTGCTGTTGAACTGGTTGGGAGGAGTCCTTCAAATATTTACCGACAACCTCACGATGAGGACAATATTTCATATAATGGTATTCCTCACAAATCATACAAGGAGATTTAGGCTTCCTAGCCGTTTGAGTATCAACAGACTTATGATTATCCTGCTCATTAGAAGGTTTCTTAGATTTACCCTTGTTCTTCTTCTTACCTCTTAGTTGTTGAGATGAAGTGGATTGGACTGCATTCACCTTGAAGGTTTGAACATGAGCGAAAGTAGTTTTGGTGTTTGGAATGAAACTTGGTTTCGTAGTAGGTCTCGACGGATCATTTGACGGACAAGGAGAAATAGGGATCCGATCATAAAGTGTGCCATACTGGGAGTAAACCAAGTCCAAATACTATGCATGGCTGATAGTCTACTCCTCAACAACTATGTTTCCCATAGAAACATCACAGGAAATGGGAGGCAAGAGCGACTTTGTAAACCAATCTACGAGAATTTGGTCTGGAATTAGATGCTTAATTAACCATATCCAGTGTCTCCAGTCATGAATATGATTAGATATGTGCATGGAAGAGGATTTCTGTAGTGAGTTCAAAAGCTCTGTACTGGTCTCGTACTGTATAGGCAACTCAAAATGCGTTAGGAAGGCCATGGAAAGATAATTAAAGTAAAAAACGAAGTTACGTAGCAATTCAATATACCATTTTACTGCCGCACTTGTGAGTGTTCTTTGAAAACGTCTAAGACGGATGGAATCATCCATCAAAGAGTTGGAAGAACACCATAAATGGAAATTTATAACATGATTGTTAGGATCTTCCCCAGGTTTTCTGTCGAATTTTGGGATGTCGGACGGTAATTTGGCAGGGATGGTGGGCTAAAATGGGGCATTGAGGATGGGATCGTTTGTTAAATGCGATAGATCTGGCAGATATAATGTAGCCAAGAACGGTAACTGTTGGTTAGGTTGTTGATACTGATGATAACCATATTGTGTGGGAACACCAATAGGACCATATCTAGGTTGCGATGAGACAACAAAACTAGATGGTCCTCCCATATACGGTGGATGCCTGAGTTGTCCACCCATGTAAGGTAGTTGTCCTAGTTGTCTACCCATGTACTGTGATTGAGTGGATGGACCTCCTACATACTAAAATTGACCTGATGTCCCCCCAATGTATGGCAGTGGAAGGGACTGTTGCATTGGAATCATGGGGTTTACGAATTGATAGGGAATAGTTTGTTGTGGAGGAATGCCCATCGGATTGGGTCTAGCCCACAAAGGATTCACAAATCCTGGATATGGATGTCCAGGATACAGGCCAATGGTAGTATGGATATAAGGAATTGCAGGAGCGTCTTTCCCAAGAGATTGTTGATGTTTCACTCCCCAATAAAATGTTTCCCTGCAACTTAAAGTTTCCCCCCAGTTGAAGGTTGGACTCCCATTGAATATTGACCTCCAATGTAGGGTGTACTAATCTATGATGTGTGTGATGGAGGATGAGTATCTTGTGAAATCATGGTTGTGTGAATGACTTGACTGCCGACCATTTGACTAATGGAACGACCAAGTAAAGAACTTGGTGTGTGTATGTGCGGAAATAATGAAGCAAGAATATTACCAGACTCATGTGAGAAAGGAGATGAATGCGCAAGTGGTCGATTCAGAGTTAGTTGGGTCAATGATATTTTTGGTAAGGATTAAGCACCAACAATATCAACTACATGAGTTGTGGAAAAATATGAATTCCCAAGTCCTTCAGGAAAACCAAAAGATGATGGGCTCGTACCAAAAACTAGTGTAGTGGTGGAACCAGGCGGTAATCGATAAGAATAATAAGAATCAATGTATCTCATGGATGATGGATCAATGAGAGGTTGGTAGAGTGGATTAGTAAATAGAGGATTCGTTAAAGATGCAAATATTTCTATGAAGGTTGGGACCAGTTTTTCAACGTGATGGTCACTTCCAGGAGTGACGCTCCTGGTTTCAGAAGTATGTTCCGCGATCATTGATTCACAAGAAAGATTATGTTGAGGTTCCTGAATGTGATCATTGCTTCATAAGAAATATTGTGTTGAGGTTCCTGAATGTTAGGTTCCATACTGTGAAAAATTTGATCCTAATGTTGACTACGGAATTCAAAGAAACACACTCCTATTAAAACTAAAAGAAATCAACCAAGCAATAATAGGATCAAGGATCTTCTGAAGATGAGATATCAAGCCACTGGTGAAAAAGTGAGAAGCAATTACCCCAACCTCCACGTAATAGCCCTTCTCGGTGCAAGAAACCCTCGCTTTTGCAGGATCACCCTCCAAGGGTACTGAGAGTGTGATACGACATCTGCCCCAAGTACCATGGGAATCCCCCCACTGTCACCTCTGTAGGTACCTAGGAAAGGCCACTAAGGATACCAACTTACAGTCAACCTCCAAGTGAGTATAGTCGAAAATCAAGACTGAATGTATGGGCAGGATATCAAAGTCCGAAGCTCTTCAATAGAACTAAATACAAGTGGACCAGTAAGACTCCAAAGGACCCTGAACAGATTCAGAGTTCACTAAGAACTGAGACTAAATGAAACCAATGGTTTCTTAATAACAACCCCCAATATACGATTTGTCTGCTACGATTGGTTAATATTTGGAGGGGTAATCTCTGCTGATCTCTCACACATGACCTCATTTTTATCTGCTATGTGAGAGGGGGTTCCTGGCCATGCTTATACGAAAGTTGGATTTGTACGCTCTTTAGTGCTCTATAGTTTGTTAAGTAGTCTTGAACAATTTACTCACTTCACCTAGTCCAAAGACCCTAATCCTATGCTACTGTTGGTATGCTAAAACCAAAAAATGTTCTAGTTGATTTTATTTGCGTGTGGTTGATTTTAATGGCTTTTAACTCAAAGGGTTCACATAGATGAAACTGATGATGTGTGAGAGACTCAACTCCAATAAAATGCAAAATAATGAGATGCAATTCGTTCTTTTTGATGAATACTATGTATGTGAAGGAGAAGAGTTATATTCTTCTTACACAAGAAATCACTCAAAATGATGCAACTTTCAACTTATGGGATCAATACGATGCCAAACTACCAAGCAAATGTTTCCGAAAAACAAAATTCACATGCAAAACTAGCTCTTTTTCCAAACATGTACCAAAGCAAACTTCCTAATGAATGCAAAATTTCTTTGTTTTATTATGTATGCAATGAGGCATGAAAATTTTTCGCTTCTTAACTTTCATATGAAAGATATCTATGTTCCATACAAAGAACTACGAGGAAAAAAAATCAAACAAAGTGCACTCAAGAATGATGAGAACTGAAAGGCAATAAGTAGGGGATAACCCGTTCGATCAAGAACTCAAAGATGCAAAAGAGAAAGAAGACAAAGACTCATGCAAATCCTCAAACGATGACTAGAAAGAAACAAAAATCAAGTTGGGTTGTGGTAAGAATAAGAGTCCTAATCATCCAAAAAAGCGAGATGCTGCAAATGAATACAAGAAGGCTCAATACCAAGAAACCTTTGCAAACCCTAGTGTATGAAAAGTCCTAAACATATAAGAAGTATGAAAGCTTTGTGAGATGGATATTAGACAAACTCAAAGGAAGGAAGAACCAAGGGATCTTGTTAACCCAACGAGACCACAACTAGGAAAAAATGTGCAAACTTAAGGACAAAACATAAATGAGTGGTATATGTCAAATTCTTAGGTAAACAAAGTCAAAGATAATCAAGGAGTCTCTGGGAAAAATTCCCCTCAAGATCAGGCTGAGAAAGAGAAATCCAAGATAGACAAAAGGCCTAAAACAGGGCACCAACGCTCCTGTTCTCAAGGGGATAGAGCGCCATGGTGCTCTTGTATACATTGCAGGGGAGTGCCACCCTAGCAATGGTGCCTTGGTGTACACTGTTAGAAAAACAGGACCACGGAGCAATAAAATAAAACAAATGAAGAAACAAAACACAGAAGACACACAATACAAGAGAGACACAGATTTACATGGTTCACCCAGTGTGGGCTACGTCCACC
>JASDQU010751351.1:10752-37941 GCA_032191745.1 Picea mariana | reverse complement strand
TATGATACAGTAATATGTCCCTTTCCCATAAAGCTAATTCCACTTTATTGTATAACTCCTTGATCATATACATAGATTGACTGTTGAATAGATTGTGCTTTCTTCACTTTGGTTGGTTTGTGTTGTCTTGATTTTGGCTGCACAAGAGCACTGGAGCGAAGCGGGAGCAACAAAGATCAAAGGAAGCAATAATAAGGTATGTTCTTTGTTCTTGCCTCCTATTTAATTCAATAGTTGAAATCTAGGGAAAGAGTCATATTCTGTCTTGCTTTGTTCTAGATCCAGGTGGATCTTGGGAGATCGGTTTGTGTCCGCACTTACGGATTTATCCAATAACACCTTGGGTTTATGTACTGTATCTTGGGCAAATTCTTTGCCTCTTCTCTGAATTCTACCTCTACCCCTTTGACTTTGCTTTCGGGCCAATTTCTCTTCATCCTTAAGAGAAACCTCATAGGTATCTTCCACATTTCTGATTATCATCATGCTTATATCACCCTGAATCTCATATCTCAAGCCATTCATATATGTGGTGACCTTTTCATCATCATCACTATCCTCCCTTTCTGTCTCAAATTATGCATTCTTCGAAACAGATTGATTTGATAATCTCTGGGTATGTATTTGGATTTCATATTCGCTACCATTCTATCCCAGTTTTTAATTCTTTTTTTTCATTTACAATGCCTGTCAACCTGCAGTTCATCCCACCACTGTGATGCATGTCCTTTCAGCCTAGTGACAACATGCTCAACCTTCTTATTTTCTTCTATATATTCATAGTCAAAGTATTTATCTAGATATCTAAACCAATCTAGTAGCTCCTCAACGTCCAAGTTGCCTTCATACATCGAGATGTCCAATTTTTCTTTGGCACCCATTCTTGCAACAACTTTTAGCAAATGTTCCTCTGCAGCATCTTCAGTTACAAATTCTTCTTCTCCTTCTTCGTTCTCACTTTCATCCTCACTGATATCTCCAGTATCAGGTGTTTGTCTCTATGATGTTTCCATACCATCTAATCGAGCCCAAATTTCTCTCATTTCCCTTTCCACGGTTGGATCGATCATAGTTCTCTCTGGATGTCTCCTTGGCAACATTGTTTCAATCTGTCCATGTAGAATTCAAATCACAACTGTCCTATGTCTTCTCTTGCTTACATAAAACAATAGTTGTAAGCTCTAATACCACCTGATGCAGTTCCCCTACCTCAGCAGTGTCTGATGGCCTCTCGGTCAATGGATCTTCAATATTCCTGAGCTAAAGAAACTCTTCGGTTCCCTGCAAGAACCTTCACAAAACAAATCCACAGGCCCTTTTTGTGGAACCTAACCCGCGTGAACAAGCACCGGGTGTAAAGTTTCCCTACACGTGACCACAGGCTTGTGACCACACGCCTAACCAAAAGGTGCTTCGCAACTTCGTACCTCACGCCCTCATATGTCAGCTCACTTCCTTTCTTCCAAAACCTAAAACACAAACTCTATGTGTGCCAGATCAACAGTCCATGACTCTTTGTGATCCAACGATGTTGATCTCCTTTCCTCATAATCGAGACTTCGCATCTCGGGACTTTAGAAGACACACCCTTCTCTTCTCCTGACTCCTGAAACCTCCCATCCAATGGAAGAAACCAACGGTCTGATCTCTCTTAGATCAATGGCTCAACTATATATCCTAAGATTCAGGGTTTTGAATGACTCTCGATAATTATCCTCCTTGCTACTCCACTGGATCCAACGAGCCATGGATGTTATCACCAATCCTCTCTAGGGATCTCTACCATCCTTCAAGGTTCTCAATGTGCCCTTGCCAAATAACTTGGCAACAACCCTCCCGAGATTGATTCCACAAGGTGTCTTAAATCCTCATCCTTCCTTCGAACTCTCCAAGTCTCTATCCCTCCTGAGTTGATTCTTGTTGCAAAATCATAGATTCTAAGGGATCCTGCATGCACTCCTTGTGGCCTTCATGATAATCTTTGATTATTTGACAACTCCAACTCTGCACACTCCTTGTGATAGAAGTTATTCAACCACTCACTCAATTTGGATCAGTCTAAGACTCTCCTTAGCCTATGCACACCTTACATGTCTCTATGCTATACTTGCACTTCTACTAGCATAGTTTAACATTATCACTCCTGAGATTTCTGAGATAAAATTAGAATCTGTCGATGCAATCCTTGCAGACTTTCACTACAATCCTTGCATGAATTCTCAGGTAGAGAAACAATTGAAACTTATATGATCCTCACAGGCTTCATACATTCAACATGAAATCACATACATATGGAATTGAAACAAATGCATAATAGAGACTAAAACAAACTATAAATATACCATTCAATAGATGCATACAAGAACCATAATACACCATGAAATTGGATCAAAGAATTCTTATATTAATTCAAGTGCTTATGTACATGGTCTTCAACAAAAACAATGCTCTGCTCATACAATTCTCTGTTCTCTACTACTACTCCCTTGCTCTCTAGCATTACAATGAGAATAATGAGACATCCAATCTACCTACGAGGGAGTTTTTCTTGAGTTTTCCCTCCTACAATTCTAAGCTATACTATCAAATTAAATACTAACAACTACTTATCATTTATTACAATAAATGTCTACAACCGACAAATATGAGCAACACCCTAGATCTGTATTACAATTCCCCAAAAAATTAAAGCAAATATATCTTTCTAGATATTACATTAATTCACAACCCTTTGAAATTTAAAATCCTTTCGAAATGTGCATTGGTGTATATCCAAATGTCCTCCACTCATGCTTTTCTGGTGATGCTCCTGCATCAAAGGGGTTTCCCCCAATTGACATCCCTTGCAAAGGAAATGATCCTTTCCAAGGATTTCAAATACCTTGTGAGGAGTAAACTCCTATCATTGCTCCATGCGAAGGAATGAAACCCTGCGTAGGTTTTTTTTACCAAAAATAGGGTTGGCCCCATTCAAGAAAGCAGACGATGAGAAAGTGTTATTTCCAAATGCAAAGAACAAAGAAAAGGGCATGGATCCTATTGTGTTGGTTTTGTCACTTGGGTGAGCAAAAAAACAACACTTGTATGTCTAGATGAGCCTGCTAGACAAGACAGAAGTTTGTGAGTGGGTTAAACAAGCCAAACACATGTAATAAACAAAGAAACAAACTAAAACAACTAAGAAATGAATGTTAAAAAGCATAAGAAACTTGAAACCATGAAAATCAATCAAATGACCAACATAATTCTACCAATGGATAACTATATTAGTAGGCAAAAGACCGTAGATAAAAGTAAGGACTTATGAGTCCCCTCTTCCTCCTTGGGACGGCTCTTGAGTTCCCTAATGGAGATCTCTTCTTATTGTTATCACTTGAATTTGTCGTGGGTAAATTTGCAGAGTGAAATATTGATTTCAAAGGGAAATTGATAAAGGGTTTAAAAAGTGAATTGTTTTTCTAAGGTTCCTAGCACACACATATTATTTTATCCTAAGTCTACTAGCAGAAAATACCTTTTGTCATGTAGTGGATAATTCCCGCACATGTTGTCAGCAACGACATCCATCATCACGAAGATCAATGATCCTTAGCACATTTTAGACCCCTCTACCTTTCTACCTTTAATGGCGAAGGGGGGGGGGGTATAAAAAGTGGTTTTCCCTACCACAGGTCCTACCTAACGTGGTGCCTCCTCGTCATTTTGAACCCCCCCCCTCTTATTTTCTCTTACCACCTGTTAGCACCCTGTAAATCTACTCAGCTGTCAAACAGATGATAGGGGTAACTGTTTCAACCAGCTTTAAAGCTGTGGCACTAGCCTGCCCAACTCAGAGAGGGTTCTCTCGTGTCACTTGATATATCTATGGAAACCGATGACTATATTTGATTTGTTTGGGAGATTTTTAATAGAGTTGCTGGGGAAGAAGAGGGGAACACTATGGGCTATGGAGTCAAAATTATGAAAGTGAACGAAGACAATGCATAGACTGATAGAACTCTCCAGAGGACAAAGGATAAATAAGGTGATGAATCTGAGTTATTCTTGAAATAAAAGGATGTGTAGGAAGATAAAGAAGACAAATAACTGCATCAGAGCATTGCTGAAATGAATTCTGAATAAGTTAAGAAGACAATCACATAGTTTAAATTGCTTAGACCAAGAGCATCGCAGGACAAACTCTGGGCCTTTAAACTCTCCAATTTAAACAGAAGAAAATTTAAATGAAATGACAAGCTACAGGAAATACATATGATGAAAGGAAACAAAGCTCATATCACCACCCATTAGAATGTTTTCATAAATAGTTCCAAATGCTTCTGTGTATGTATTCAATTCAGTCCCAGAAAAATTACAGTAGAGTCCATAACCACCAGAATTGTTCCCTTGCACTTCTGCCCCCACATAATACACTCAGAACCTCTAACACTTATACAATTCAAGTTCCTTCAGTGTGCAACCAGTTACAATAACTGAAATGAAATGTTTCAGCTTCTACAATGATTACAAATGGCAGTTTTCAGAAAAATGTTTCATGATCCCTACAGATTCCTCTGACGCTCCAGCTCCTTCCTCTGCCACATTCTCTTTGAAATGTAACTCATACTCTTTCAAATATAATTGCATTTATCGATATTCTCATTAAATATTTGGGAATAATATATTTGAAATAAAAGTAATTCCCAAATATTTTTCTATCCTATATAATGGAATTTCCATAATTTAATTTATGCACGTAGTTTTTAAAACCAAGTCTTGTTTTCTCAATTAACCATTTTATTGTAAAAAACATTTAATGTTACCATTTCCTTGTAAAAAAAGAATTTATTGTCACCATTTCCCTGTAAAAACATTTACTGTGTAATGTTTTTCCAATTTACCATTTCACTGTGTAAAAACATTTACTGTGTGTTTTTTTCCAGTTGGTAAAATACCTTCTATCTTCTTCTTTTACTCCTGTAAATATTTGGATAAATAATTATCCAAGTCTTTGTTCATGTGCATCTTCCCATTTAAATCCTTTGCATGGAAATAAGCATTAATGTATTTAATTTGTAAAACGTGAATTTTACCTCTGTAAAACAATTTCACCATGAGGAAGAATTTCTTTTATTGGAAATCCCATAATCATTATTGAAATGTACTCCTGGAAAAATGACGCAAATAAAACATATGATAAATGTTTGCGTTTATTACATCGGGCTTTGGTTGGAGTTGTTTTAATCCAAACTTCTTTTCCTCCAATGTGCTGCACGTAAAAACACGTGTCCATGAAAGAATCCAAGGTAGTATTTCTCGATCCACGTTCACAAAATTAACCTCCTCGCTACTTAAATCCCCAATACGCATGTGCACCCTCCATCCAACCTTTGACTTTTCCACATTATAAATTGAGATTCGTGCCCATGATTTGACATGATTTCATAAGTTAAATATTGGATTAAATATTAATATAAATATAAAAATATTTATATTATTAATAAAAAGCCCCTTTTTCTATTTTCGAAGGGCTTTGGGCATATGAGGCTTAACTCACGACTTTGTGGATAGGATAAGGGTTATTAATAAAAAGGCATATTTTTTATTTTCAACGGGAAAACAAAAATAAGGGTAAAAATGAATGAAGTGATGGAACTAAGGGATTTAGATAAGAATTAATGGTAGGTATAAGCTTGGGATATTTGCCAACTTTTGACTCATGGAGTACATGAATATTTTGGATTATCGCATTGGGTGAAGGATTTAGGTGATGGGATATTGACGGAGCTGGTGAAAAAGTTATAAAATCTGAGTGGAAAAATAACACAAGGACAAGATGCATTGGGAAAAAGTTAATGAAAATAAGTAGGTGATCTATGGTCCGCCGAGATTCATCAACTTTTGATATCGGGGGTTGGAAAAAATAGTTTTAGGTAGAGTGATTTTTGCCCCAATGTGCCTCTGAGGGTGCCACGTGTCCACGAATGAAACCATAATGGTTTCCATGACCCATATTCGAATAATTATCTTCCGCGTTGCTTCATTCCCCAATATGTTTCTTAGTCGTTGATCCAGGCTTCTTCAAGATTGACGATCCATCGAGTTATACCTTTTGCACCTCCACTATATTTGTCTATATGCCGCTGGATATATCCTCGTCCCCCAAACTATCATCACCTCCCTTGTATATTTTTTCCCCTCTCACTACAAGTCACCATTTTCGCTGCTACTTCCACACCTATCTCCACAAACCATTCACTTCTCTGCATCCACTCATCCCATCTCCCTATTCAAAACTTGTACCACATCCTCCTATTCATAACTAGTCACCTCTTTCCCCAGGAACGTTTGGCCAACAACTGTTCCAATAAAGATCCCACACTGAGTTAAGTTGACAAGTTACTAGTGTCGTCATCCACTTCTAGCTACAAGGTAATTCCCAGTAAGTTATCCAAAGGTACAGATGGAAAAGGAACCAGTGTGAGAGAAGAGTAAGAAGATCATGCACATTTAAAAAACATGGCACTAGAGGAGATGATCCCAAGCAACAACAATTCATGACATTTATATCTTGTGAGAGTTGTTGCCAACAAAATCCTTGATTCTAGCAATTTGTTAGATCCACTTGTAAAAATGTTATATTAATATTTTTTTGTGGAGAATCCTAGGATAGGAAGGCCAACTTGCATTTCAATCTATTATATATTGTTTTGATTATAAATACTTGAGAAAAATGTTATGTTGGGTTCAAATGGTTGAGCATAGTTCCCTATTTTGTAATATTTTGATTAAATAGAATTGTACTCTGGTTTATGTATGAGACCTGAGATATTTTGGTTAATGGAGGTCAACCTCTTTTCATCATTTTGTTTATTCTTTCTCTGAATGCTCATTATTGGAGGATCCTTATGAGATGTTATGGTTGTGTTATATGGATGTTTGATTATAATTTTGTTGTAAATGTTGTTCAATGTTTTTAATTTAGTTCAAGAAGATCTTGTGACCGAGTTTTTATTCACCTGGATGCTAGAAGGCTAGATTCTTATAGTATACCTATTCATCTTCCTCATAAAGTCTTCCATATACTCACCCTTACCTTTAAAATACTAGCTGAAGCTAATCAAAACCTCATTTGCTTATGCATATTAGCCTAGACTTTCTATGTTAAAATATTGCTTTGCTGATTTTTGTCCATTTGACCTTCTATCATTAATCTATAGTCACAAACCTATTTGATGGGTACTGGGATTATCCTCTTGAAATTTGAGGGTGAATCTTAGTGCTAACACTTAAAATGGAAGAAAAATGGAAAATGGTGAAGAAAATCAATGCCTATTCCCTCAAGAGGTGAGTAGAATGGCCTATTGCAATGGTGCTTGAAGGATCCAAAGAGAAAAGAGGATTCTCAAGGGATAATTCTTGGCAGCATATCAATACTATGAATATCTTGGTTTCTTAGTGCACCCATGGCCCTTATTTATAGCAATTCTTCAAGGAAAAATGTAACTAGTTATTAGTATGAACAAGGGTCCTTTTAGGGCATGCTCTATTCCTTTACTAGTCCCCCATTCAGATTCCACTCAGATATGAAGGTCAAATCAGGTTGGGAGCTGGTCCATAAGTGGTTGGGGGGCCGACAAGATCCATAAATGAGTTTTTCATAGAAGTGCACATCTTTTCTCGTACATAGTCACGCACTTGGCACATTATGTGCTATGAGGGATTTGTTGGCCCATGCACACTGTGCATTATGCACGTGCTTCTTTTGGTGAATTTGCGCATATCAATTTTTGACCCAATTGTATATTTTTTTACCTTTGGAATGCATTTAAGTGTTGTAGATGAACTAATTGTTGTTGGAATTGTTATGTTTCTTTAACCATTTGTGTGCAATGTTGTAGATGAAATTTCAGTGATAATAGATGCCCCTTGATGTGTGAGGTTAGGAGCATATGCATGGCCAAAATAGATCAATGTTTCTTTTACTTAGAGTGCCATTGTAATGAATAGTGCTAAGACAAAATGCAAGAGAGATCCACCAGAGGGAGAGGGGAAATTGTGGGACCAAAACCTTTCTCTAGGGAGAAAAAATAAAATCTACATACAAACGAGGCAGGCATGCCCCATGCTTGTGTCATGTAACCAAAATGTGAGACTGTAACTGAAGATGTATCCTGATGTAGATAACTTCAATACCCTATGGGGAGGTTGATAATGGCAGATGACAGTTCCGAATGGTGAACATACTCTGAAGTGAGGCAAGGACGCATATAAGGAGTGTTGATGAATCATAGGCTTTGATGGCCTAACGTATTTATAGGTCTTTGACTAGTATGAAACAACTACAATAGTTGCATAGTAAGACCCACCGTAACATGATAGTTTGTTTAAGTCGAATGTTATGGGGGTCAACGAAATCAGGGAGCGATGATGATTCTCTCTGTGTCGTCTGAAACTCCTCAATGTAAAGGTAATGAGAGTCAAGATACTACCGCCCTTCTGGAAACTATTTTGATGTCGACAGAAAGGGAGGTGCAACTCCAAGAAGTTTCATGAAATCCACTGAGATGATATCAGGTATAGACATATAACATAGATGAAGTCAATATGTGGTGAGACTCGCGACTGCCCTTGGTTGGGGAGTTTTGAAGGATGATTGGAAGCAATCGTAAAAATGTATATAGTGTCAGGGGGACAACTGGATATAGGGTTAAACTGTGCGAGAGGCTTAACAAAGTGGACAAACTTAGAGATCATGGGTACATGGAATTTGGAATACTCGGTGTTTTTGAACGATGTCGGAATAAAAAGAGAGTGGATACCCCAGCCAAGGGTGACATGGGTTTCTTTTCCGGGAAAATAAGGTCATCAAGGGTGATGACAAAAAGCTATGAAAATGCTAGAAACAAGGGATTTTTACAATTACCAAATAAATAAAGAATAATTTGGGTTGAGTTTATAGATACAGGATGAGTACCCTAGTGAAGGGTGGCTTGGCTTGTTAGGGTGCAAGTTTGTGAAAGAGAAATGGTGGAGGGTGGGGGCCCCATGGGTGGGTTTCTATATGAGGTATATGAATGGAGGACAATCTACAGATGGGGAAACTAATGGTGGATGAGATGGAGAGTGATTGATACTGAAAAGGTGCATTCAATAGAATCGAGATGATATGACCTGGGAGTCCATTGGGAACGCTAGCAATATGATGAGAAGAAGTATGGGGTTCATTCTTGGAAGTGCATATGACTATCAGGACTCCCATACTTAGGGGGTGAAATCAACATGAGTGTCAAGTTTCCATGGGGAACTATGAATGGGACAAATCATGTGGGCGAGAGTGCTACCGGGTGGCAGTACCAAAAATGTAGCAGAGGTAAAGGTACTGCAGAGCCGTATGTAAGGAACCTAAAGGTAAATGTTAGATGGTATGGCTGGGAGATGAAATTGATTTTCAAAGGGAACAATTACATGCCAGTGTTGAACATATAACTGAAGGAGATGTGTTTCTTGTGGAACAAGTACCTCCACACATGAAAACCAAATACTCGATGTGAAAAATATATGATGATAAAGAACATATGACATCTAGTTGATAAAATTTGAACATGAGCATGCGTACCTAAACGTGATGTGAGAAAAATTCTCCCTTGGAGCCAAGTTCAGATGATGACCCAGGGAATGTGACTGTGTAGAGGGTAGGACCAGGATCTCGTGGCTGAGAATGGATCATAAAACAAAAGTTGTGGGCTCCTGTAACTCAGTGTGGAAGTTTGGAAAAAGGGACTATATCTGGCTGGTGGGCCCATAATGCCAACTCATTTGTACCCATCATTGTAGTGATTTGACGAGAGAATTATGAGGATATTTGGAGATTATGGGAGCTCGAGTCGACCGATTTAGGAGTTGCGAGAGCTAAGCTAGTGGTCCCATCCTCCCGCATAATTTGAAATTTGTAGAAGGTAGTTAGGGGGTGTACGGATGGTCGTACAAGTGTAGTTTTGGGTAGGGGCCCACCAGTGTGTGGGAGAAGGAGGAATACTCGTGTGCATATGAATGGGTATAATTCCTTCTCCTGCACATAATGTGTGGTTTTTCCTGACACAGCCATGCATGTGGGCATAGGGGAGGGAAAAATAGGTGCGCATGATATGCACGTCTATTTGACAGTTGCGCACTATGTGCAGTTGTTTCTCAAACAATTGTGCATCAGTGTGCAGCTATGTAGAGGACATGTGCGAATGTGTGTGCACCTGTCGGGGTGATAGTTGTGCATTGATGCACATCTGTTTCTCAGAAAACTGCGCATTAGTGTATAGTTGTGTAAATAACAGGCGTGCACATGTGTGCACCAGTATGGGTGAAAGTCGTGCACTAGGGGAAAGCCTTAGGGGTTTTGAAATTGTGAATTTTTTTATTGTTTTAATGGATGCTAAGGGTTGACCAAGTGTTTTTGTGTGAATGTAGGTGATCAACACATTATAGACACTACAATTCTCATTCATTGGAGAGAGCGGGACTGGGAGCATCTACAGGATGTGGTGGGACAATAGCCAGGAGTTCGGAGGCACTTGGAAGCCTGTGGGTTACTCAAGTTCTTCAACTTCCCTTTGATACGGTCACATGATTTCTTGCTCCAATATCTGATAGCCATGTGGAGAACTGATATGCAATGTTTGATTGTCAGGGGAAAACAACTTACATTCTCAGTGGTTGAGGATGTCCACTTTTTGTTGGGTCTCCCATTCTGTGGGATGGCCCTTCCTACCTACACCCAGCTGTCGGGGGATGAGAGAGTGGTTGAATTGGTGCGTCACCACTACTCAGGGCCAAACCTGATGTTGGGTTTATTCATCAAGATTGAGGCGATCAATGAGCTCCTGACAGAGTGCATCACCGCCATGGTAGTGAGTATCTATGGATCCTTGGGGACTCAATGGATTACCAGAGGTCAATTGAGGATCATGGAGAGGGTCCTTGATGGAGACCACTTTTCCTAGGGCATTATGTTGCACTCTAGGATGATGGGGAATATTCACCGGTGTCAGACATCTGACTCTGGTGAATTTTCATTTAGGTCTATCCTGTTGTCCTGGTTTCTAGAGAGGTTGCCCCTGTTGTGCTCTAGTATTTTGTATTTTTTTGGCACCTAAAGGGCCGTGAGACCTACGTTTGATGCGGTGTGCCCATGTGATGGCTCGACATGGGGGGAAGAGGGTGGCCATTACTTCACGAACACGGTGGCACGCGTATGGCAACAAATTCCACATGTGATACTACGGTACCCATCCGCTGGTATGGATTATCGACATGACCCCGATATGATGTTGCCTCCTGGGGAGGAATGGGATCAGAGATGCATGTTTGTGTATTTATGTTTTGTGATTTTGATAGATAGCAGTTGACTATATATGTATATATGGATGCTTACACTATATTTAGTGTTGTTTTGTAGATGTAGGACCCCAAAGCCATGAGGTAGAGATGGTCAAGGATCTGGCTCATTAGGGACCAGTGAGACCGCTGCATGCAGAGCCACGGGTAGGAAAGAGGCACTGGCAAGATGATGTTGGTGCTGGACCAACACATGAGCTGCAGGAAGGATATAGGCAGAGACTAGATGACGTTGGCGTTGGACCAATGCATGAGCCACATGGAGAGGCTGGAGGGGGAATGGACGACCTACATCGACATTTAGAGCAGGTTCTATAGGGTGTGTCATAGGGTATGTGGGCCCACATCTAGGACGAGAGGGTCCTGGAGTAGTGTGTGGGTGTCTTGATAGAGTGGCGGACCTTGACATGTCGAGTAGCTATAGTGAGGGAAGCGATGACTGGTCGACTGTCCCCTAGACCTAGAGGACCCCAAGCTGGTGGGGCGCCTCCAGCTGACAAAGGACCTGGGGGGGAGCTCTGGGAGCACCATGAGTGTTGGGTTTATGTATTTATAAGCATGAGATCCCATTTTTTGTAGGGTAGTTGGTACCCATTTTATATATGGTAGGGGGGACCCATTTTATACCTTTAGAGGTGAGGGGACTCACTGTCCTATGAGCAATGTATTTTTTATTTTGTAAATACTGGTGAAACTATTTGATGGTATATATATATGGACATATATATTTGGATATTTCATGTCTACACGTGTTGATGTTTTTTTTGTTTATGATGTTTTTTCTATATGCTGTGACATATGTATGATGTTGTTGTATAGGTGATGATGGTTTAATGTTATAAATGAAAATCTAACACTAGGTTAGCCATGTTATATGCTATTTAATTAAATTTTCTTGGAATATGTGTAAATGTGATTGAATTAAAGTTGTGAGATAAGATTCTAACTTTTTGGTATTTGTGAAAGAGGAAAGCATCGTGAACATGATATACATTGTTGAGATGTAGGACGCCAAGATAGGAGTATAATAGAATTATAAGGTGACTAATGTTGCGGTGACTGGCCTCAATGAGGATACCAATGAAGGTGGAGTCTTTAGCTTGGTTCTTGGTGGCTGAGCCCAAACATATGTCGTTGGAGTGGAATAGTACATGTGAGGGGGTATAGAGGGCCCAAGTGGCCGAAGCGAGATTCTGTGTCCAGTGGATAGCGCCGTCAACATAACTGATGTGGTAGGATGATGAATGATGCATATCTTAGTAGCATGGAAGGTATATCAGTCATGAGGAGTGGTGGTGAAAAATAGGACTTAAAACTCTACAAATGTGTACAAACAAAATGCCTAAGGTAGAATGGATATGCTTAGGCATAAAACTTATTTAAGTACAACCCGTTGATGGGTTCATTGAGAGGATAGCCTTCTGGAGAGGCCAGGATGTAGGCACCTTTAATGAGGCAGTGTTGGACAATGTAGGGTGCATGCCATAATGACTTAATTTTTCCATGGTCGTGAGTATCATCGACGATATCGTAGGCTAGGACGATATCTCCTTCATTGAATGAGCGAAGGTTGACATGGTGGTCGAAGGTCGATTTGGACCATTTTTTAGCTGCCTCGTTGTTCTATAATGAAGATTGGCGATCTTCATCCAGCGACTCTAGGGTCAGCAAGCACTGCTCCATTGGAGTAGTGTCAGGTAATAGCTCGATGGTAGTGAGTAACGTGTGAATTTCTCACTCTATAGGGAGGGTGGCTTCGATCCCATGGGAGAGGTGGAATGGTGTAAAACTGTTGGTAGTTTTGAATACCGTGTGATAAGCCCATAATGTGGAGAACAACATATGATACTAGTTGGTCTTATGTTTGTTGACGGTATGTTGTAGCATGGTTTTGAGGACTTTGTTGACAACCTCGACTTGTCTGTTGGACTGAGGGAATTATGGGGAGGAAAACTCATGGGAGAAGCCTAACTTTTAGGAGAGTTTCACAAATATATCGTTATCAAAGTGTTTACCATGATTGTGCACTAACTTTAATGGGACTCTGAATCAAGTAATGACATGATTGAAGAAAAACCACGTTATTGGGTTAGCGGTATTTTTGAAAGTGGGAATGGCTTCAGCCCATTTGGTAAAGTAATTGACTACCACGACAATGTACTTGTGTCCATTACTGGATGGAGGATTGCAAGTCATGAAGTCTATGATCCATTTTCAAAAGGGGCTGGTGGTGATGAATGGATGTAGAAGAGCTGGTGGGTGTCATGCTTTGTTTGAATAGAGCTGGCATTTATTGCATCGCTTGACAACATGGATGCAGTCATGAAAAAATGTGGGCTAGAAGTACCCTTCTCAAATGATTTTTGGGGTGGTGGAAATACTCGAGAGGTGACCATAGCAAGAGACACTATGGAAATCATTCAAGACTATGTCATCTTCGTCGATGGTTAGACATTGAAAAAGAATAGTTTCAACCCCACGTCAATATAAGATGTCTTCGATTAGGAGGTATCAAGGGGCCTGATGGTGAATGTGTTGAGGATCATCTCAAGAGAGATGAGAACCAAAATTCTGTGTCTGAATGTAGACGATAAGGTATCCATACCAAGGGTCATCAAAGAGGATGAAGAAGAGGTGTTCATCAAGAAAATCCCTATTAATGGGTGAAGATTTAGCATCTGAGGGAAAAGTCGTAATGAGTTCGGCAAGGACAAATGATTTATTTCTTTTGGGAGTTGATAAATGTAGGTTATATTCCTGGAGGATAATGATCCATTGGGAAAATTTACCATTATATTTTTTTCAACTAAGCAAGTACTACATGGGGTTGGAATCTGCTACGACCTTGGTAGTTCAAAGTAGGATATAATGATGCAGTTTTTGGACTATGAGGACAAGTGCAAGAGCGAGTTTCTCATCATGATTATATTTCAAGGGAGGCCTTGAAAGGTTTTTACTGATGTAGTAAAGTACATGCTCACACCCGCCATCCTCTAATTGGAAAAGGACTCCTGCTACTGAGACGGTTGAGGCTAACAAGTAGAGGATGTAATCGCAATCATAGACTGGGGAACTAATCAAAGGGGAATTGGATATGGAGGATTTTAAATTATCAAACGTTGTTTTAGCATGTTCATTCCATCGAAATGGGATATCATGATGTAGTAGGTGGAGGAAACCATGCACGCGAGTGGCGTAGTTTGGGACAAATGGACGTAAAAAGTTGGTTTTGCTTTGCAAGCTTTGCAGTTGGCATAAATTCCTAGGTGGGGGAATTTTCGTGATAGCTTGGACCTTGAGGGGGTCAACTGTGATGCCATGTTGGGAGACAATGAACCCATGAAGGCATTTGGAAGTGATGCAAAATATGCAATTGAGGGGGTTCAAGTGGATATTTTACTGGCTAGATCATTGGAAAATGATGTGTAAGTCATCTAAATGTTGAGTTCACTTCTTGGATCGAGCAGTGATGTCATCCAAATAAGAAAGGATGATGTGAGCAAGATCATGGAAAACATAGGTCATGGCCCTTTGGAATGTAGCACTTGTGGTCTTGAGTCCAAAAGGCATGAAACAATAAGAAAAGGTACCCCAAGGGGTAGTAAAAGTGGTTTTATACTAATCTATTGGATGAATTTGGATTTGATTGTAGCCAGAGAACCCATCCATAAAGGAAAAATCCTCATGGCCGACACATTCATCGATAATTTGGTCGATGAAAGGGGTTGGAAAGTTGTCCTTAGGACAAGCATGGTTGAGATCGTGAAAGTCGGTGCAGACATGAATATTGCCCTGGTTTTTGTTAACGGGGACGGGGTTGGAGACCCATGAGATATACTCAATGGGGTAAATAACCCAATGACGTGTAACTTGTCGATTTTGTCTTTGATAGCCACAACTTTGGATGGGTGAAGAGGGAATTTATTTTGACATACTGGGGTGACATCTAGCCATGTGTTGATCCGATGTTCAACTATAGAAGGATTGAGGCTATTCATATCCATATATGACCAGGAAAAAATATCAAGGTAATCCTAAAAGAGATCTTTGTAAGCAGTGAGTTCTTTAGAGGAGCATGCGACGTCAATGGTGATTTCTTCTACGATTCTTGGTTTGATGGAAATGTCGATTTTTATGGTGGGGGAAATATTGGCCATGTTTCCTTCTTCAAAAGCATATAGGGAAGGGATAGGGTTGTTGAACCAACTTATATTCCTCAAAGGAATAAAGTTCTTGGTTTCTATTAAAAATATGGAGGCTTGGATCGAAGGGTGAAAGGTCTCCTGTGAGAGAAAAAGTGCTTGGTGATGGAGTGAATTCCATGGGAAATCGGGGGTAGTGATTTCCTCCATGATATATTCATCGCAGTGGAAAATGCGAGAATATAGGGGATCCGAGGAGGTGATAGGGGGGACTGTCAAAGTTTTATTTTCATCAAGTGGCAAGGATGAAGAGGGTATATCGCATATAGGGTGTGATGGCTCACTTGACATAAACGAGATGTAAAGATACTATGGGTGATACACTTTGGTGGGGGGAAAGATCTCCAGTGGGAAATTTACCAGAGAATTGGGAGGATTTGGGGGAATATCCTCAGACATTCGAGCTGTGAACCATGGGGGGATGGGAAGTGACTCAGTCTCATGGGAGGGGATACTGATAGTATCTAGAGAGTACATTACAAGTGGTGAAGTGGTTGGATGTGGTTGAATAGGGGTTGAATGATGACCGTTGTATGCAACAATCAAAGGAAACTAGTATGTGAAATGAGAAAGTGAATCACAGAGAGTGAAAGGACATCTCATCCATTCAGGGACTGATGAAGAGACATAACGAATTTCAGTGATGTGAGCATCAGTAAGGGGTAGCAGAGAGGGATCTGGCTGAGATGTTTGGCGTACTGCAGCTAGTGTCTGGAGGAACTAAGGTAACGTTGGGCAATGATGAGTGTAGTGGCCATATTCTGAACAAATGGTACAAGCGAATTTAGCTCGCAATCCTTTACTGGCTGTAGTGGAGGACACAGTAGTTGCACTAGACGTGCTTGGTGAAGAAGTGAGCAATGTGGTTTCTCAGGGGAGTTAGATCAGATTGAGTAACTCGGGAATATTAGGACATCTATTGGTTGGGTGTCCCTCTCTTTCGCATAGTGCGCAAGGAGGTTGAAATCGGGGACGAAGTGGAGTTGTGGGATCTTTCTTCTTTCGTCTACCCCCAACAATGGCAGAGGTGTCACGAGTTGGGGTTGTGGGTGGTGCGGCAAGAGCCTGTACTGGAATCTGCATCAGGATTCCCTTTGTCTAAGGAGGGAGATATGGATGAGAAACCATCTTGGGTGGATGAAGATACCATACAGAGATGGCAAGCACCATGTTTGTAAGGGTAAGTTTTGTAGCTACTTGGAATGCTTGGAATCCGTGTGGGGGGTAAAAGAAGGGAATTTGAGTAATGGCTTGAGGGATTGTCTCCCAAATTGGGATTTTCCCCTGGAGGAGAGGAAAATTAGGGATAAGTGGTGCAGTAGGGTTCTCAAGGAATTCTTAAGGTAATAGGTCTTCAACTGGTGGAACGTCAAGGTGTGGAGAGGCCTCAGTGGGAGTGATCGTTTCTCTGATATTGGTTCCATTAGAAGATACTACACACACTTGTGCTGAAGGGTGTAGGAGAGGTGGTGCTCCATGGTATGCCCCCATCAAGGACGGGTCTTTGAAAATTCTAGGACCCATGTCAATGAGAGAATAATCATATGAGCTAGTGCAGACAAGAGGAAGAATGTTATCAATGTTGGCGGAATGGTTAGGCTCATAATGTGTAATTTAGTTGATGGTGACGACTTTCTCGTTGTGAGGGAACATCATTGTTTGAAACAAAGAAGAGGATATTTCCTTCATAGCGTACATGTAGCTATGTCCAAACAAGATATTGTAATCAAGAGGATGGTTTTTCCCCCAAGTTCGATGGGGAAATTTTGGAAGAGCCCTTCAGAGGAGGATGGTCAACCATCATAGCCTCACAAGGTGATGGCAGATGGTACTAGCTCAGGGGAGCCAAGTGTTTTTCCATACTACTTTGGACATGATGCATGTGGATTCACCTTAATCGATGATACATCGATGAACTGTGATGTTTCAAATATTTACTGGTATCTAGAAAGCTACCAGGCGGGGAGGCGTGGTTCTCCGCTATCTAGATCAAATGTGATGAGTCTAGTATCAACTGGGTTGAATTCCCCCAAGGATGAAATAAAGGATTTTAGTTGAGTTGGACACATTTGGAGGACCTGCAATACCGACATGATGACATGAGATTGTGGTAAGTTGTCGACTAGGCTGTAATTGTGTGCTTCCCTAGCCTGAGGGTTATTGACATTTCGTCGCAATAGAATTTGAGGTATATGAATGGTAGGTTCAATATTAGGGCATGGAATCATCAAGGGTTGTCCAGCTATATCTATATATGCTTCCAAGGTGGTTGGAGTAGATTCATGAGGCATGTCATATTGACGACCACACATTTGTAGGAGAATCGCCTTTTTGCTGGTGAGGAGGATATTGCAATTGCCTATTCGCTGATGGGACGGATTTTTTGCATTCAACTATTCAAAAGCCTAAATATATTGAATGGGAGAGGAATGAACAAAGTTAAATTTGACATGTGGGTGTCCTAGTGGAGGAACAACTAGTTGTGGAGGACTAGGAAATGGAAAGTACATATTGTTTTATGGAAACGATACATAGGGTGCATAGGAAGGTGAATCTCTTTCACTAGTGCCCAGGTTATATGCTGAGGTAGAAGGTGAACTCAAACTTGGTTGAGAGGTTGAACACATCATGGGTACCGGTGAGGGTCNTTTGAGTTCATGGGTACCGGTGAGGGTCCACTCATGGGTGGGGGGGGAGCAACAGGATATGGTTGTTGATAAGGGGGAGGAGAGTAATAATATGGCTTTTCATATGGTTGTGGATATCGAGGTGCACCATAAATAGGTGGCAGTTGGCTAAAGGTGTTATGATGTGTTGTGGAACCAGTCAACCCATCTATAGCATGGGACATCCCATGTTTGTCCTGGCCAAATGGTACAGGTCTGGGTGCATCAGGTAACACTGTGTATAAGTAACCTTGTTAAGCATAGATAAGGTCGAAATTTTGGGCCTTGTTGATGGCTTCTTCTTATGATTGAGGAAAAGTGGAGGCTACATCTTTGGCAAGGACAAAAATGTGTGACTTGAGAAACCAATCGAGGCATTGTTCTTTGGTGGTTTCTGCTTTACACAAACTATGTCACCGACACCATTCACGGATGTGGTCAGAAATATGGATAGTTGTGGTTTGTTTGCACTTGGAGAGCAGTTCTAAGCCAATGTCATGATGAATTGGTAGTTGAGAAAAGGCCAAAAAGGCCTTGGCCAAGGATTCAAAAGTCACATGGGACCCTGATTTTTCATCCACATACCATTTGGTTGATGGTCCAGTGAGTGTTATTTGAAATAACCTTAAGCGGATGGAGTCATCCATGATGTTGTTTGAAGAGAACCATAAGTGGAGGGTCATAACATGGTTGGAGGTATATTCCCCTGATTTTCCTTTAAATTTTGGAATATCTGAACGTAGTTTGGTAGGCATATTGGACCATGCAATGTTATGTAAAATGGGATCATTCATGAGTTTGGTCAAATCAGTTATGTTGAGAGAATCTAGGTATGGGTAGGGAGATTTGGTGGAGGATTAGTTCTAGCCATTGTGTGAGAAAGTAGTGGACTTGACCCTTGAAAGGGATTTGGTGGGGTTGTACTTCTTCCTTGAGAAGAAGTTTTCCCCCCGCCTCCTTGTGAAGGAGAACTAGTGGATGGATGGCCCTGGGAATTGGACCCAAGCAAAGTAGAACTAGGTAGAGATGATCCAAAAATAGTAGCACTCACGGGGGTGTGAAATGGTTGAATCAGTGAGTTGGCAAGACTAGGGACTCCTCCTAGGATAGGAGGAATATTTTGCAAGCGTCTGGAACGATGGGGATTATGTGGGTCCCCTATGGTGTATGAATAGCAAAGTGAATGTGTGTAAATGGTGATGAGATAAATAAATGAACAAGAGATTTGTATAATTTGGACCTTCACAAGATAGTACAACTCACAATTGCATGTAATCAAATGAGCATCATACATAAATCAACTGTAAATAAGAAAACATGTGGGCGGGTGGATTTTGTCCGCGTGGGGGATGAAATAAAAGAAAATGCTTGTGTCCTAAAATACATATAGTCCTTCCTCTCAAATAGCACTAGCCTTCCAAAAACACTCAACAATGGTTTTTGAAGCCACCAGAAGAGGAACTAGTGAAGGTTGAAATAATTAGTTATAATGAGTGGTATAGGGTGCATATACCGAAAGATCTGGCGATATTTCCCAATAGCCACACAAAATATGATCAAGGTGCAAGTGCAACCCACAATTGCCACCTAGGTAGATGTCCTAAGTTTGGTCACTAGGTACCTCGGTCAAAGTGTGACATTTAGATTTTTGGCCTCAGAAATGGGTCACGGGTTTTGGATCTCTTCCAAGAGTTGGGTGACTCAGTGGGGGACGCATAGAACAACTGGACCTAGGCCTTCAACCCTTCACGGGTATCTCCCTGCATTACGGTGTAGCAACACTTGACTTGGAGTATTTTAAAGTTCCTTATTTTTCAACTTCTAATGTTTGAAAATGTGAGAACCAGATAACAATGAGTTATTTGGATGTCTACCCCCGAGATCCTACCTAGACTAAAAATTTTATTTTGGCACCTCCCGTGGAGGAAAACTTAGTGAGTTTTTAGAAAATTTTTAGATGTGGTGGGCTGAGAGATTGGGGTTGTGAACCAATCTCGTTTGAATTAAGTGGGCGTGGATAAGTTCCGAAGAAGTAGTGGGACGTTTCAAAATTCATTTAGAGAAAACCTACTTCAATCTCCATAATTCGAAATGAAAATCATGTGAGTGAGGAGTGACTTTGTGTGAAAGCAAGTGAAAAAGTGTTCCAAATTTTAATAAGTTAGGTGTGATAT
The DNA here is from genome assembly GCA_032191745.1 of Picea mariana. Taxonomy (NCBI): domain Eukaryota; kingdom Viridiplantae; phylum Streptophyta; class Pinopsida; order Pinales; family Pinaceae; genus Picea; species Picea mariana. Next base: position 17,529 of record JASDQU010751351.1, on the reverse strand, counting down.
TGCAACATGTGGACTTCTTGTGGTCCTTACAAATCATTGCTAGCTAGCTTACTAAGTGTCATTGGTACAACCTTGTGGAATTTTAAAAGCCTTAAATAACTAGCATGTGGACATATGGGTCCGTTATAAATCCGTTAAACTCCCTAAATGGTGTTTACACTAAGAAATCTTTGAAACTATCCTAAATTGCAAGCATGTGGGCATGTATGGGCTTGTTACTTTGATATTTAAACTTCCCTAAATTGTGATGTAAACTAAGAAATCAATTTCAAGAAACTATCCTAACTTTGTAACATGTGGGCATGTATGGGCCCTTACAACTTCAAGATGATTTCAAAAAACTAAGAGGAACCCCAGGGGGGATTTTTCCTCTCAAATCATGAAAATCAATCAAATGACCAACATATTTCTACCAATGGATAACTATATTAGTAGGAAAAATACTATTGAGAAAAATAAGGACTTATCAGTCCCCTCTTCCTCCTTCGGAGGGATATTGAGTTCCCTAATGGAGAGCTCTTCTTACAATGGAAGAAAAATGGAAAATGGTGAATAAAATCAATGCCTATTCCCTCAAAAGGTGAGTGGAATGGCCTATTGCAATGGTCCTTTACGGATCCAAAGAGAAAAGAGGATTCTCAAGGGATAATTCTTGGCAGCATAACAATAATATGAATATCTTGGTTTCTTAGTGCAGCCATGGCTCTTATTTATAGAAATTCTTCAAAGAAAAATGTAATTGTTTATTGGTGTGAATAATCCAGGTGGATATTGGTGACCACCCACCTTTTCCAAATGGCTCAAAACAGCTTTCTGGCAATTTTGGCAATTTACTATTTTTAGCAGGTTTTAACTTTTGGGGCCATTTTGAGGGCCCCAATGAAGGTTTTTCGAGATAAAGGTTCTCAATGATTTCTGAAGGCATAATTGAGCCCCCAAAATGAATCTCCTCAATGATACATTTCCAATGCGCTATCACACGCCTAAAATGGAGATCGTATGCAAACGTTACAACCCCGGGAAGTTGATGTACTCACTTACCCAAATGGGGCCCACATGAATTTTGGTGCTTCATCTCCTAGGGTTAGGTTTTTGGATGTCTAGGGTTTTTGGAATTCCTTCTTATTGTAAAAAGGCCTTCAGAGCCTCATTGTAATCATCTCTTCTTAGAGATAAGCTGCCACCATTCTAGCGAGTCTTTCACTCTGTATTTTTACAGTCTTTGTACATTTCTTTCATTAATAGAAATCGTGTATTACTGTATATCTGTGTTTATGGTTTCATCTCTGATACATTTCTATTATATTATTGAATATCTATGATATCTCTGTGCATTTCTTTATTATATCTCTGAGCTCATTTCATGCCGCAAATAATACGGATCAATGGTATTAGAGCAGGCTACTCTTGATCGTTTTTTCAGTGCATGTCCTCGATGAGGTCCGATTATAGAAAGTTGGGTCTCGATCTTGTCTCTCTTGAAGACAATCACTCTCATACACCCAATAAACCCTCAATGGTGGAATAAAATAAAAATGACGGAGCAGACGATCCTATCAATTTGTTGCTTGAGCAAGATCTCATGCGATAGAGGGACGAATTGATGAAGAATTTTTCCCACATCCTTCAAAGACTGCCGATAGCATCAGGTGCATCTTCATCAAGTGGCCACTTTGGAGGCACCTCACCTTTCAAGGTAAAATTTAGTTTTGATATTCTTGTATTTGAAGGACAGATAGATGCAGAAGCCCTAGAAAGATGGTTAACTCTGCTAGAAGGTTATTTATCTGTTCACAATTTTTCCAACAAAGAAAATATCACCTCCGCACTTCTTAAAGCTCAACCTCATGTAAAACATTGGTGGGAAACTTACTGGGAGAAAAGTTCCACAGAGGAGTCAGGAATATATGGGGCCGATCCCACTTGGGATTGTTTTGTGGATGTGGTAAAAGAATAGTATTACCCTGTTGGAAACTATGAGGACCGGTACATGAGATGGACCACACTACAGAAAGAGAGGGGCCAAGTAGTTCCAGAGTTCACCAATAACTTCCATACCTTGCGCACCAAGATGGGTATCAAAGACTCCAAACAACATTTGGTTTTGAAATACCGCGGGGCTCTACACAGATACATCCAGACTGAAATGGATTTTCTGGACATATCATCACTCGGTGCTGCTTATTGATATGCTGTTAGAATTGATCATAAATTTAAGCACCAGAACAAACGATAATTTGGGTCTACAAATCCTCAACAACCAAAGTATGACAAAGACGAACCTAACAAAAAGTCTCCTGAGAACCATTCCAAGACACAGGAAAAGAAGGGTCACGGGAAGACAAAGAAGGACACCGAAAAATGGTGTGATTTCCATAAAATCCCCTGGAACAATACCGATGAATTTCACTCAAAACAGTCATTGGTGGCCGAGATCAAAGACAAGGAGCCAAACCCTGATTCAGGATCTGATTCTAAAAATACTGGTAGAGAAAATTTCATTGATGCAGACCCCACTACTATTGTCGCAACCGCAACAATTCAACCAGAAGAACCAATAGATCCTGAAGAGGGGGAGAACCTTTTTCATTCATAGATGTGGGTGAAGGGGACCCTGCTGCATTTTATTGTTGATAGTGGAAGATAGAAAAACCTCATCTTAGCAGAGGTCGTCAAACAGTTGGGATTGTCAACAACACCACACTCGCATCCATACAACATCGAGTGGCTTCGGCAAGGACAATATCTTCGTGTTAGCCAACAGTGTCAATTTCCATACGACATCCAACCCTTCAAGTATGAGGTATTATGTGAAGTTTCCCCACTGGATGATTGTGATGTTCCCTTGGGCCAACCATATATGTGGAGATGCCATGCTGTTTATCAGTCTCGACCCTGTAGTTTCATTATTACTTTGGGTGGTCATCTCTACAGAATACCAGAGGTAGTTCCGACTACTGTTCCATCTAAAAAGTGTCGAAAGGTAGTATCTCATACTGCAAAATTCAAATTCTTCACAATCTATTCAAAAGGAGAACAAAATGACACTGCGACCACTACATTCTTGCCCCAAGCACCTTCTATCTAATAGAAGTAGGTCGACAAGGCTGCATCAAAGTGCAAATATTCCTTCTTCACATCGTCCTGTCATGTATCTCAACTTGTTGAACAACCTCAACCTCAATAGGTTCATAATAGATTTCCACAAACAGAGCAACGCAACGTCTCCAGTAGGACAAGCAACTCACCAAGATGCAGATTCAACAAACAGATTTCCCTATCCCCCGGGAACTCAAAAAAAAGGAGACCATTGCTTCCTAAGTAGGGAGGACTGATCCAGGTGGATATTGGCGGCCACCCAGCTTTTCCAAATGCCTCAAAATAGTTTTTTGGAAATTTTGGCAATTTACTATTTTTAGCAAGTTTTAACTTTCAGGGCCATTTTGAGGGCCCAAATGAAGTTTTTTCGAGATATAGGTTCTCAATGATATTAGAAGGCATAATTGATCCCCCAAAATGACTCTCCTTGATGATACCTTTCCAACGATCTATCACATGCCTAAAACGGAGATCATATGCAAAAGTTATGACCCCAGGAAGTTGATGTACTCACTTACCCAAACGGGGCCCACATGACTTTTGGCGCTTCATCTCCTAGGGTTAGGTTTTTGGATGTCTAGGTTTTTTGGAATTCCTTCTTATTGTAAAAATTCCTTCAGAGCCTCATTGTAATCATCTCTTCTTAGAGATAAACTGCCACCATTCTAGCGAGTCTTTCACTCTATATTTTTACAGTCTCTATACATTTCTTTCATTAATAGAAATCATGTATTACTGTATATATGTGTTTATGGTTGCATCTTTGATACATTTTTGTTATATTATTGAATATCTAAAATAGCTATATGCATTTCTTTATTATATATCTGATCTCATTTTGTGCTGAAAATAATACGGATCAGTGGTATCAGAGCAGGCTGCTCTTGATCGTTTTTTTAGTGCATGTCCTAGACGAGGTCTGATTATAGCTAGTTGGGTCTCGATCTTGTCTCTCTTGAAGACAATCGCTCTCGCCCACCCAAGAAATTGTCAATGGTGGAAGAAAAGAAAAATGATGGAGCAGATGATCCTATGAATCTGTTGCTTGAGCACGCTCTCACGTGATAGAGGGAGGAAATGATGGAGAATTTTTCCCACATCCTTCAATGCCTATCGATAACATAAGGCACATCTTCATCAAATGGCCACTTTGGAGGCACCTCACCTTTCAAGGTACAAGTTAAGTTTGATATTCTTGTATTTGAAGGACAAATAGATGCATCATCCATAGAAATATGGTTAACTCTACCAAAAGGTTATTTCTTTGTTCACAATTTTTTTGACAAAGAAAGTATCACCTTCGCACTCCTTAAATCTCTCCCTCATGTCAAACATTGGTGGGAAACTTACTGGGATTAAAGTTCCATGGAGGAGTCTCGATTATATGGGGTCGATTCCACTTGGGATTATTTTGTGGATGCGGTAAAAGAACAGTATTACCCTGTTGGCAACTATGAGGACCAGTACATGAGATGGACCACACCGCAGCAAGAGAGGGGCCAAGCAGTTCCGGAGTTCACCAATACCTTATATACCTTCCGCAGCAAGTTGGGTATCAAAGACTTCGAGCGTCATTTGGTTCTAAAATACCATGGGGCTCTACATAAATATATCTAGACTGAAATGTATTTTATGGACATCTCATCACTCGGTGATGCTTATCGATATGCTGTTAAAATTGAGCAGAAATTTAAGCACCAGAACAAACGGGAATTCGGGTCTACAAATCCTCAACAACCAAAGTATGACAAAGATGGCCCTAATAAAAAGTCTCTCAAAAACCAGTCTAAGACACAGGAAAAGAATGGTCACAGGATGAAAAGAAGGACATCGAAAAATGATGTGATTTCCACAAAATCCCCTGGCACAACACCNGATTCTGAAAACACTGGTAAAGGACAGATCATTGACATAGACCCCACTCCTATTATTGTGACTGCAACAATTCAACCAGAAGAACCAACAGATATTGAAGAGGGGGAATGCCTTTTTCATTCACAGATGTGGGTGAAGGGGACCCTGCTGCATTTTATTGTTGATAGTGGAAGCCAGAAAAACCTCATCTCAGTAGAGGTCATCAAACAGTTGAGATTGTCGACAACACCACACCCGTAGCCATATAAAATTAGGTGGCTTTTGCAAGGACAAGATCTCCATGTCAGCCAATAGTGACGATTGTCATATGACATCCAACCGTTCAAGGATGAGGTATTATGTGATGTTGTCCCACTGGATTTCTGTGATGTTTACTTGGGCCAACCATATATGTGGAGATGCCATTTACTTTATTAGTCTCGACCCCGTAGTGTCATTGTTACTTTGGGGGGTCATCTCTACAGAATACCAGAGGTAGTTTCGACCACTGTTCCACCTAAAAAGTGTTGCAAGGTAGTATCTCATACTACAAAATTCAGCTTCTTCACAATCTATTCAAAATAAGAACAAAAGGACACTACAACCACTACTGCCTGCCCCAAGCACCTTCTATCCAACAAAAGCAGGTCGACAAGGCTGCAACAAAGTGAAAAGATTACTTCTACACATAATCCTCTCATGTATCTCAACTTATTGAACAACCTCAACCTCAAAAGGTTCATGACAGATTTCCACAAACTGAGCAGGGGGACGTCTCCAGTAGGACAAGCAACTCACCAAGATGCAGATTCAACAAATGCTTTCCCCTTTCCCCTGGGAACTCAATGAAATGGAGACCATTTCTTCCTAAGGAGGGAGGATTGATATAGGTGGATATCGGTGGCCATCCACCTTTTCTAAATGGCTCAAAATAGTTTTCTGGCAATTTTGGCAATTTACTATTTTTAGCAGGTTTTAACTTCTAGGGCCATTTTGAGGGCCCAAATGAAGGTTTTTCAAGATCAAAGTTCTAAATGATATGCAAAGTCATAATTGAGACCTAATAATGAATCTCCTCAATGATACATTTCCAACGAGCTATCACACGCCTAAAACGGAGATCGTATGCAAACATTACGACCCCGGGAAGTTGATGTACTCACTTACCCAAACTGGGCCCACATGAATTTTGGCACTTCATATCCTAGTGTTAGGTTTTTGGATGTCTAGGGTTTTTGGAGTTCCTACTTATTGTAAAATGCCTTCAGAGTCTTCTCAAAGTTAAGCTGCCACCATACTAGTGAGACTTTCACTCTGTATTTTTACAATCTCTATACATTTCTTTCATTAATAGAAATCATGTATTACTGTATATCTGTGTTTATGGTTGCATATCTGATACATTTCTACTATATTATTGAATATCTGTGATATATCTGTGCATTTCTTTATTATATCTTCTTTTGGGCCAACCATATATGTGTAGATGCCATGCTATTTATGAGTCTCGACCTAGTAGTGTCATTGTTACTTTGGGGGGTCATCTCTACAGAATACCAGAGATAGTTTCGACTACTGTTCCACCTAAAAAGTGTCACAAGGTAGTATCTCATACTGCAAAATTCATCTTCTTCACAATTTGTTCAAAAGGATAACAAAAGGACACTGCAACCACTACAACCTTGCCCCAAGCACCTTCTATCCAATAGAAGTAGGTCGACAAGGCTGTAGCAAAGTAAAAACATTCCTTCTACACATCATCCTCTCATGTATCTCGACTTGTTGAACAACCTCAACCTCAACAGGTTCGTGACAGATTTCCAC
>JASDQU010751351.1:0-10250 GCA_032191745.1 Picea mariana | reverse complement strand
TTCATTAATAGAAATCATGTATTATTGTATATCTGTGTTTATGGTTGCATCTTTGATAAAAAAAAATTATATTATTGAATATCTGTGATATCTATGTGCTTTTATTTATTATATCTTTGATTTCATTTCGTGCTGAAAATAATACGGATCAGCTTTATCAGAGCATGCTTCTCTTGAGCGTTTTTCCAGTGCATGTCCCAGACAAGGTCCGATTATAGCAAGTTGGGTCTCGATCTTGTCTCTCTTGAAGAAAATCACTCTCGCACACCCAAGAAACCGTCAATGGTGGAAGAAAAGAAAAACAACAGAGAAGATGATCCTATGAATCTGTTGGTTGAGCAAGTTCTCACGTGATAGAGGGAGGAAATGATGGAGAATTTTTCCCACATCCTTCAATGCCTATTGATAGCATCAGGGGCATCTTCATCAAGTGGCCACTTTGGAGGCACCTCGCCTTTCAAGGTACAAGTTAATTTTGATATTATTGTATTTAAAGGACAAATAGATGCAGAATGGTCACAGGAAGAAGAGAAGGACATCGGAAAATGGTGTGATTTCCACAAAATCCCCTGGCACAACACCGATGAATGTCACTCAAAACAGTCATTGGTGGTTGAGATCAAAGACAAGGAGTTGAACCCTGATTCAAAATCTGATTCTGAAACAATGGTAAAGGATAGATCATTTACGTAGACCCCACTCCTATTATCGTGACCGCAACAATTCAACCAGAAGAACCAATAGATCCTAAAGAGGGTGAATGCGGTTTTCATTCACAGATGTGGGTGAAGGGGGCCCCGCTGCATTTTATTGTTGATAGCAGAAGCCAAAAAGACCTCATCTCAGCAAAGGTCATCAAACAGTTGGGATTGTCGACAACACCACACCCATAGCCATATAACATTGGGTTGCTTTGGCAAGGACAAGACCTCCATGTCAGCCAACAGTGACGATTGTCATACGACATCCAACCCTTCAAGGATGAGGTATTATGTGATGTTGTCCCATTGGATTTCTGTGATGTTCACTTGGGCCAACCATATATGTGGAGATGCCATGTTGTTTCTTAGTCTCGACCCCGTAGTGTCATTGTTACTTTTTTGGGTCATCTCTACAAAATACCAGAGGTAGTTCTGACTACTGTTCCCCCTAAAACGTGTCGCAAAGTAGCATCTCATACTGCAAAATTCAGCTTCTTCACAATCTGTTCAAAAGGAGAACAAAAGGACACCGCAACCACTACAACCTTGCCCCAAGCACCTTCTATCCAATAGAAGCAGGTCGAAAAGTCTGCAAGAAAGTGCAAAGATTCCTTCTGCACATCATCCTTTCATGTATCTTGACTTATTGAACAACCTCAAAATCAAAAGGTTCGTGACAGATTTCCACAAACTAAGCAGCGTGACGTCTCCAGTAGGACAAGCAACTCACCAAGATGCAGATTCAACAAATGATTTTCCCTCTACCCCGGGAACTCAATGCAATGGAGACCATTTCTTCCTAAGGAGGGAGGATTTAGCTAAGTGGATATCGGTGGCCACCCACCTTTTCCAAATGGCTCAAAACAGTTTTTTAGCAATTTTGGCAATTTACTATTTTTAGCAGGTTTTAGCTTCTGGGGCCATTTTGAGGGCCCAAATGAAAGTATTTCGAGATAGAGGTTCTAAATTATATGTGAAGGCATGATTTAGCCCCCAATATGAATCTCCTCAATTATACCTTTCCAACGAGCTATCACAGGCCTAAAACAAAGATCGTATGCAAACGTTACGACCCCGGGAAGTTGATGTACCCACTTACCCAAACTGGGCCCACATGACTTTTGGCGATTCATCTCCTAGTGTTAGGTTTTTGGATGTATAGGGATTTTGGAATTCCTACTTATTGTAAAAGGCCTTCAGAGCCTCATTGTAATCATCTCTTCTCAGAGATAAGCTGCCACCATTCTAGTTAGTCTTTCACTCTATATTTTTACAGTCTCTATACATTTCTTTCATTAATAGAAATCATGTATTACTATATATCTGTGCTTATGGTTGCATATATGATACATTTCTATTATATTATTGAATATATATGATATCTCTATGCATTTATTTATTATATCTTTGACAATCCTATCAATCTGTTGCTTGAGTAAGCTCTCACGCGACAGAGGGATGAAATGATGGAGAATTTTTCCCACATCCTTCATTGTTTGTTGATAACATCATGGACATATTCATCAAGTGGCCACTTTGGAGGCAGCTCACCTTTCAAGGTACAAGTTAATTTTGATATTCCTCTATTTGAAGGAAAAATAGATGCAGAAGCCCTAGAAAGATGGTTAACTCTAGTAGAAGGTTATTTCTTTGTTCACAATTTTTCCGACAAAGAAAAGATCGCCTCCGCACTCCTTAAAGCTCTAGACTGAAATGGATTTTCTAGACATCTCATCACTAGGTGTTTCTTATCGATATGTAGTTAAAATTGAGTAGAAATTTAAGCACCAGAACAAAAGAAAATTCGATTCTGCAAATCCGCAACAACCAAATTATGACAAAGATGACCCTACCAAAAAGTCTTTCGAAAACCAGTCCAAGACACAAGAAAAGAAGGGTCACTGGAAGACAAAGAAGGAAATTGGAAAATGGTGTGATTTCCACAAAATTCCCTACCAAAACACCCATGAATGTCTCTCAAAATAGTCATTGGTGGCCAAGATCAAAGACAAGGAGTCGAACCCTGATTCAAAATCTGATTCTGAAAATACTGGTAAATGACAGATCATTGACGCAGACCCCACTGCTATTGTCATGGCTGCAAAAATTCAACCAAAAGAACCAATAGATCCTAAATAGGGGGAGCACATTTTTCATTCACAGATGTGGGTGTAGGGGACCCCACTGCATTTTATGTTGCTAGCGGAAGCCAGAAAAATTTCATCTCAGCAGAGGACGTAAAAACGTTGGGATTGTCGACAAGACCACACCTGCAGCCACACAACATTGGGTGGCTTTGACAAGGATGAGAAATCCATGTCATCCAATAGTGTCACTCATCATACGTCATACAACCCTTCAAGGATGAGGTATTATGTGATGTTTCCCCACGATATGTCTATGATGTTCTCTTGGGCCAACCATATATGTGGAGACGCCATGCTATTTATGAGTCTCGACCCCATAGTCTCATTGTTACTTTGGGGGGTCATCTCTATAGAATACTAGAGGTGGTTTCAACTACTGTCCCACCTAAAACATGTCGCAAGGTAGTATCTCATAGTGAAAAATTCAACTTCTTCACAATCTATTCAAAAGGAGAACAAAAGGACACTACAACCACTACAGCCTTGCCCCAAGCACCTTCTATCCAACAGAAGCAGGTCGACAAGGCTGCAGAAAAGTGAAAATATTCCATCTTCACATCATCCTCTCATGTATCTTGACTTGTTGAATAGCCTCAACCTCAACAGTTTCATGACACATTTCCACAAACTGAGCAACACGACATCTCCAGCAGGACAACTAGCTCACCAAGATGCAGATTCAACAAACGCTTTTCCCTCTCCCCCGAGAACTCAATGCAATGGATGCCATTTCTTCCTAAGGAGGGAGGATTGATCCAGGTGGATATCGGTGGCCACCTACCTTTTCCAAATGGCTCAAAATAGTTTTATGACAAATTTGGCAATTTACTATTTTTAGCAGGTTTTAACTTCTGGGGCCATTTTGAGGGCCCAAACGAAGGTTTTTCGAGATCGAGGTTTTCAATGATATCTAAAGGCATAATGGAGCCCCAAAAATGATTCTCCTCTATGATACCTTTCCAACAATCTATCACATGCCTAAAATGAAGATCGTATGAAAAAGTTACGACCCCAGGAAGTTGATGTACTCACTTACCCAAACGGGGCCCACATGAATTTTGGCGCTTCATCTCCTAGGGTTAGTTTTTTGGATGTCTAGTGTTTTTGGCATTCCTTCCTATTGTAAAAAGGCCTTCAGAGCCACATTGTAATCATCTCTTCTCAGAGATAAGCTGCCACCATTCTAGAGAGTATTTCACTGTGTATTTTTATGGTCTCTGTACATTTCTTTCATTAATAGAAATCATGTATTACTGTATATCTGTGTTTATGGTTGCATCTCTGATACATTTCTATTATATTATTGAATATATGTGATATCTCTGTGCATTTATTTATTATATCTCCAATCTCATTTCATGCCGAAAATAATACGGATCAGTGGTATCAGAGCAGGCTGCTCTTGATCGTTTTTTCAGTGCATGTCCCCGATGAGGTCCGATTATAGCAAGTTGGGTCTCGAGCTTGTCTCTCTTGAAGACAATTTCTCTCACACACCCTATAAACCCTCAATGGTGGAAGAAAATAAAAACGATGGAGAAGGAGATCCTATCAATCTGTTGCTTGAGAAAGCTCTCATGTGACAGAGGGATGAAATGATGGAGAATTTTTCCCACATTTCTATTATATTATTGAATATTTGTGATATCTCTGTGCATTTATTTATTATATCTCCGATCTCATTTTGTGCCGAAAATAATAGGGATTAGTGGTATCAGAGCAGGCTTTTCTTGATTATTTTTTCAGTTCATGTCCCCGACAAGATCCGATTATAGCAAGTTGGGTCTCGAGATTGTCTCTCTTAAAGACAATCACTCTCGCACACCCAATAAACCCTCATTGGTGGAAGAAAAGAAAAATGATGGAGCAGATGATCCTATCAATCTGTTGCTTGAGAAAGCTCTCATGCGACAAAGGGAGGAAATGATGGAGAATTTTTCCCACATCCTTCAACGCCTACTGATAGCATCAGGTGCATCTTCATCAACTATCCACTTTGGAGGCACCTTGTCTTTCAAGGTACGAGTTAATTTTGATATTCCAATATTTGAAGGATAGATAGATGCAAGAGCCCTAGAAAGATGGTTAACTCTGCTAGAAGGTTATTTATCTGTTCACAATTTTTTTGACAAAGAAAAGATCACCTCCACACTCCTTAAAGCTCTCCCTCATGTCAAACATTGGTGGGAAACTTACTAGGAGAAAAATTCCACAGAGGAGTCTGGAATATATGGGGCCGATCCCACTTGGGATTTTTTTGTGGATGCGGTAGAAGAATAGTATTACCCTATTGGCAACTATGAGGACCAGTACATGAGATGGATGACACTATGGCAAGAGAGGGGTCAAGTAGTTCCGTAGTTCACCAATACCTTTCACATCTTGTGCACCAAGCTGGGTATCAAAGACTCTGAGCGATATTTGGTTTTGAAATACCATGGGGCTCTACATAGATACATCAAGAGTGAAATGGATTTTCTAGACATCTCATCACTCAGAGTGCCTTTTTTATTCATAGATGTGGATGAAGGGGACCCCGCTACATTTTATTGTTTATTGTGGAAGCCAGAAAAACCTCATCTTAGCAAAGGTCGTCAAACAGTTGGGATTGTCGACAACACCACACCTGCAACCATACAACATCAGGTGTCTTTGGCAAGGATGAGATCTTTGTGTCAGCCAATAGCGTCGATTGTCATATGGCATCCAACCCTTCAAGGATGAGGTATTATGTGATGTTTCCCCACTGGATGTCTATGATGTTCTTTTGGGCCAAACATATATGTGGACATGCCATGATGTTTATGAGTCTCGACCCCATAGTGTCATTGTTACTTTGGGGGGTCATCTCTATAGAATACCAGAGATAGTTTCAACTACTGTTCCACCTAAAAAGTTTTGCAAGGTAGTATCTCATACTGCAAAATTCAGCTTCTTCACAATCTGTTCAAAAGGAGAAAAAAAGGACACTGCAACCACTACAGCCTTCCCCCAAGCACCTTCTATCCAACAGAAGCAGGTCAAAAAGGCTGCAGCAAAGTGAAAAAATTACTTCTACACATTGTCCTCTCATTTATCTCAACTTGTTGAATAACCTCAACCTCAACAGGTTCATGACAGATTTCCACAAATTGAGTAGCGCAACGTCTCCAGCAGGACAAGTAGCTCACCAAGATGCAGATTCAACAAATGATTTTCCCTCTCCCCCAAGAACTCAATGCAATGGATACCATTGATTCCTGAGGATGGAGGATTGATCTAGGTGGATATCGGTGGCCACCCACCTTTTCAAAATGGCTCAAAATAGTTTTCTAGCAATTTTGGCAATTTATTATTTTTAGCAGGTTTTTACTTCCTGGGCCATTTTGAGGGCCCAAATGAAGGTTTTTATAGATATAGGTCCTCAATGATATATAAAGTCATAATTGAGACCAAAAAATTAATCCCCTTGGCGATACCTTTCTAATGAGCTATCACATGCCTAAAACAGAGATCGTATGCAAACGTTACGACCCCGGGAAGTTGTTGTACTCACTTACCCAAAAGGGGCCCACATGAATTTTGGCGCTTCATCTCCTAGGGTTAGGTTTTTCGATGTCTAGGGATTTTTGCATTCTTGCTTATTGTAAAAAGGCCTTCAAAGCCTCATTGTAATCATCTCTTCTCAAAGATAAGTTGCCACCATTCTAGTGAGTCTTTCACTCTGTATTTTTACAGTCTCTGTAGATTTCTTTCATTAATAGAAATCATGTATTACTGTATATCTATGTTTATGGTTGCATCTCTGATACATTTCAGTTATATTATTGAATATCTGCGATATCTCTGTGCAGTTCTTTATTATATCTCCGATCTCATTTCGTGCCAAAAATAATATGGATTAGTGGTATCAGAGCAGGCTGCTCTTGATCTTCTTTTCAGTGCATGTCCCTGACGAGGTCCAATTATAGCAAGTTGGGTCTCGAGCTTGTCTCTCTTGAAGACAATCACTCTCTCACACCCAAGAAACCATCAATGGTGAAAGAAAAGAAAAATGAAAGAGAAAACGATCCTATCAATTTGTTGCTTGAGCAAGCTCTCACGTGACAGAGGGATGAAATGATTGAGAATTTTGTCCACATCCTTCAACGCCTTCCGATAGCATCAGGCACATATTCATCAAGTGGCCACTTTGGAGGCAAATTGCCTTTCAAGGTACAATTTAATTTTGATATTCCCATATTTGAAGGATAGATAGATGCAAAATTCTTAGAAATATGGTTAACTCTGCTAGAAGGTTATTTCTCTGTTCACAATTTTTTCGACAAAGAAAATATCACCTCCTCACTCCTTAAAGATATCCCTCATGTCAAACATTGGTGGGAAACTTACTGGGAGAAAATTTCCACAGAGGAGTCTGGAATATATGGGGCCGATCCCACTTGGGTTTTTTTTTTGGATGCGGTAAAAGAATAGTTTTACCCTGTTGGAAACTATGAGGACCAATACATGAGATGGACCACACTACGGCAAGAGAGGGGCCAAGAAGTTCCGAAGTTCACCAATACCTTCCATACCTTGCGCACCAAGTTGGGTATCAAAAACTCCGAGCGACATTTGGTTCTGAAATACCGTGGGGCTCTACAAAGATACATAGACTGAAATGGATTTTCTGGACATCTCATCACTCAATGCTGCTTATTGATATGCTATTAAAATTGAGCGGAAATTTACGCACCAGAACAAATGGGAATTCAGGATTGTCGAAAACACCACACTATTATCCATAATTTTTGTCATCATGATGATGTAATGATGATGGAGAAATCAGGCTCTTCACTAAAACACTTTCCTGAGAAAAGTTACCTTTGTCTCTTTCCAGAAATCATATTTTTAAGGGAGGTTTGCAGGCTACCTATATATTTTCCTGTGAGAATGCATGATTCTCGCAGGCTGCATTAAGCTGGGGTGCGAGAAGTTCACACTGTACCTAACTATCAAGTTGTGAACATCTTCTAAAGGAAGGAAAAAGATAAATTCTCGAACCTTCTAGAAGGGAATCTTCTAGAATGATGGGTTGGCATTCAAATGGTTATCTAAGTACTGGTTTTCCTGATATCTTGGGATCATTCCTATCCAAGCAACTAATCTATTCTCTCCTATATATTGAGGGGAATTCTCATGGAAAATTTTAGAAGCAAACTATCAAGAGAATTATTGGAGAATTAGTGGAATATTGTATGAAGGACTGATGCTACAACAGCTAGAGACACCAGCAAGGTTATCAAAAGTGGTTGATTTTCTTCATGCACGGACAAGTGTGTGTGTGAGAGCTAGGAGCCATCGAAAGGAGGCTTGCAACATCAAGGCTCAGGTTGTAAGTTTTTCTTTCTATCAATATAATACAGTAATGTGTCCCTTTCCCATAAAGTTGATTTCACTTTATTACATAACTCCTTGATCATATGTATAGATTAACTATTGAATATATTGAGTTGTTTTCACTTCGATTGGTTTGGACTGCGCAAGAGCATTGGAGCAAAATTGATACAACAAATACCCAAGGAAGTGATCATATGGTATGTTCATGATTCTTGCCTCCTAGTTCATTCAATAGTTAAAATCTAGGGAAAGAGTATCATGCTGTCCTGTTTTGTTCTAGATCCAGGTGGATCTAGGGAGATCGGTTTGTGTCCGCACTTATGGATTAATCCTGAAACAAAATTGGTGAGTCCACTGGGGATATTCCCTTTTTCTTTATGGTTTTTGAGTTTTTCTATGGCCATTTGTTCTAGTTTCATTTTTCTCCTTGTCTTGTCAGTCTCTGAGTCTTCAGGATATCCTGATAGACTTACTGAGTCCAGAAGCCTTTTGAAATTTTACTTCATTTTTCAAATTTTTTGATATGTTCAGGAGTTCTCGCAATGTGTTCCATTACAGCCTGTGAGAACTTGTCAGGTTCACACCCTGCTCATAGGGTTCAGTGCGAGGTTTTCGCACCTTGCTCAAAGGTTGCCTACGAGAATCATACATTCTCGCACTGTGTTACATAACTTGCCTGCGAACAGTCTTTTTCAAAATTTTTGAATTTGAGGTTTGGTCTTTCTGACTGCCCAGAATAGTTCGAATACCTCTTATGAGTTTCTTGGAACTTTGATTGATATATTTCTTGCTTTTGTTTGCATGCTCGAACAATTTTAGGGTTTCAAGGTTTTTCTTGTCCTTTGTGACTTGGCTTTCGTTTCTTGACTCTTATTGGCAAAATCATTCTCTCTGACTTCAAGAGCTGAGTGTGTCTGATTGGTTGAGAACCAGTGATTGGTTTGAAAGTTAAGTTTGTTTGATTTTGAAGGATTAGTCTCTTGTTTTGAGTGTCTTTCAATTACAAAGCGTGTGTTTTCTTTAGAATTGTTTAGGGAAAGATCAGATTTCTTCTGAATAGTTCGCTTTAAAAGAGAACTTTTTGTTTGGGTTTCTTTGTTTTAACAAAATTCATTATTGATTTTAGTGAAATTTTTGAAACAAAAATATTTAATTTCTTGTTTTATATTAGATTGGGGGCATCCTTGCATTTGAAGTAGCGAAATTGCATGATTTATATTGATGAGTTTAATATATTTTGGGACATTGTGCATATGGGAATGCTAAATGTTTTCTCTTTCTCGTAGCATAGCTTTCATCGAAATGAAAAGATTGCATCTTCATATCTTTTCATAATTTTCGAGTCGGTCAAAACACCATATTGTCCACGCCATCTTCCTTTTGAGTAACAACAGCTTAAAATAAAGCGCATATAAAAATTGATTAGACATTTTTATCTTTTCTGGTAGCAAACCTACATTAGATTAGTGGTAGGGCTTTGGAATAGGTGTGAAAGATAACTTTCCAAAGCTGCAAACAAACATAGTATCTTGTGATAGGGAGAGTTCAATCCACTTACTACATTTTGTCTTGGGAAGCCCTTCTAACACAAGGGTCAAGCACTAGGTCGCATTGGTGTTGGCAGAGTTACTCACCCTGCTTTGTTGACATCAGTGTAGAGATTTCACGTATTACGGGGGTCACTCGGAGGTATACCCACAATGATGAGTGGAAGCCTTTTGAGTTGATTTCAGGCTAGATACCCTGCCCTTGCATGTGGATCGAACTGTCGACTGTTCCCCCAGGCTTTATTGTTGTTGGTGGTAACCTTAGTGGCCTATCTTTTTAGGTTCTTTACACAAGGTGACTATGGAGGGGCAAGTCTTCACAGTACCTGAAATTGATGTTGGCCAAACTTACTCGGGCTCCTTGGAGGGTGTAGCCATGATTATGTGTGGGAGCTTGCACTAGGGTGTAAGTCCGTTAAGCAGGTCATCAACGTAACTTTTCCACCCGCTCTATCTCAACCCCTTCTTACTTTGTTCCCACGACGTTGGATTTC
>JASDQU010751350.1:71597-86370 GCA_032191745.1 Picea mariana | reverse complement strand
ATGATTTTGAATACTGTAAGATGAGCCATGTTATGATGTTTATCATTTCCTTGTTAAATCATGAAAATGAATAAGGGTGAATTGTTATCTATTCGAATACTCTATATTTTCCCTGTGTGGAGAGCCTGCAAAGCATGTGAGGCTTTAAACTTAAGTTTGAGAGTTTGTAATGGCCATAAAACCGTCTTGATTTTTTGAAAGTCATAATTGAAGTCTTGCAGAGCTCGAAAAATGACTAAGTCCTTAGAACTAATAGTTATGATTCCTTTAATCCTTGTGTTAGTTAGCGGAAAACAACAACTAGTGATTTGAAGAGATCATGGCCATTGATCAGTGGGTTGTTCGGAGTTAAGGCATCATAGAGATTCCTTGAACATGGTGGGAAAGAATCTGAATGAGAGACTCCAAAACAAACCATTCAGAGTGGAGTTTTCGACAACAAATCTCATGTGTCGTGAGAATAACCCCGAAGGAGAGACTCCGAAGTCAAGCTAGCGTGGGTCGTTGTTCGGGAAGCAGAAGAGATAAACTCTCAGTCGTTGATCATAGTGGTTCTCACTTAGTAACATGAGAGAAAGGGAGAATGAGCAATGACTGGGAGCGTTAGGGTGAAGACGTGTGTCGATAGTCTATTAGTCAACTGGATCGAATGTGATTCTAGCCAAATTAGAGTTGACTATTTTTCAGATTATGACTTTGAAGGATTCAAACTACAACTCTGATGGCTTGGAAGTGTGAGTCTAATAGGGGGAATATATTGACCATAGGTCGATGAATGGAGAGATGGTGCAGTAGCTATCGATCTATTGTGAGCCCCACCTAAGTCAATAAGCGCAGTATTAACGTCATGACTGACGTGGCACGCCAGTGGGGTAACCAGAGTGATTTTAGGGTGATAGGTGTCAATCATCCATTTGTTGATGAGTTGAGATTGGTCAAACAAGGCTGAAGAACCTTACACCCCAAATAGATCTCAACCTTTGGTTGGGAGACTGCAATGTGTGTCTACACCGTCCATCGAGGAAAAGAGAATATCCCCCGATACCTTGATTTTAGAGTAGTGAAACTAATCAAGACGTTCTAACTTTGAACATATGACATTGAAAGGGAATATTATTCGATACCGTATCTGTCAGAGGTGAGTGATGAGGGTACCAAAAGAAAGTCTGAGCAATAATGACGACATGCCTGTGTGGATCGGAATTTCCCCGTGGTTGAGTTGATAGGCGCCACATCAGTGGTATGTTGTTGCCATGTCAGATGGAAAGTGTGACAAGGTGTCATGTGGATGCCATGTGTTAGTGGTATAGAGGTTAAAAACCGAAGAACTTTGGAAGGTCATAACTTTCATTTTAGAGCTCAAATTTGAGTGAAATTTCCATCGTTGGAAAGCTCTTGACGAGCATAAGGCAATGGATTTGAGAAAGAGAGGATTTATATAGTTGAGAAAAGAGGAAATTATAATACCCCATTTCATTAAAAGGACCCTTAGGGGTTGGGTGTGTTACAAAGTGGTATCAGAGCAAAGTTCCAACTCTAGGATTGAATGGGTCACCAAGATCGCTTAAGATTTTTTAAGAGGGATTTTATGTTGTCTAGAATGCATGATTCAAAATATTGACATGAAATGCTAATGGTAATTGTTTTTTCAACACGTAGGATGAGTTTAAAAGTTCAGAGAAGTGAATGGTGCAATGTAACATGGATGACATTTAACACCTCATAGATGAAGAGTCTGATGGTCAGAGGGATAGGGAAACGCCCCCAAATTTGATGGCCACTTTGAGAAGTATGAAGGCAAATAATGAGACGCTTATAAGAGCCCATGCTGAATAGGTAGAGTTGAAAGTAGTCCTACTACAAATTCTATATGAAATTCAAAAACATATGTAGCAAGGCCCTAACAATGCATAATTACAAAAGTCGGAGAGGTTGAAAACCCCTTCGGATCCCCAAAAGCATGGAATGGATCACAACGATGCAGGTAAGATTTCTTCCAAAAGAAATCATCAAGGCACTAAGAGAGATGAATCGAGTGGAGGCATTTCCATAGAGTCCTCTAGTCGGGAGACTAATTCAGTAGGACAGTCCAATAATGGCACATAATTCAATATTTCTAAGAAGAGAAAGAGGAAGAAATCTCAGAGTTTTGTGACTGAATAATTTAAGAAGGCTAAGCTGCCTACCTTTGATGGTGAAATAAAGAAAGGAGAGGAATCCAAAGCATGGATATTCAGCTTGAAAAAGTACTTTCGAGTACATAATTAATCAGACAATACCAAGGGAAGGATTGCAGTGTTTAACCTGAATGGATGGGATTCCATTTGGTGGGAAGACCTCAAGGAAATCAAAAGGATAAAGGAGAGAAAATTAAATTGGATGCAGTTTGAGAGATACTTTGGCATAACTTACCTATCTGAAAAGTACTATGATAACAAAATAAAAGAATTCTATGAGCTTAATATGGAGAAACTTACCTTGGATGCCTATGCAAAAATATTTATGGAGTTGTTGAGGTATGTTCCCTACCTTAAGGACAAGAAGGAATGAATCCAACATTTTCTTAGTGGGTTACCACAATCATACCAGGATCAAATTGAGTTTGACAAACCCAAGACGTTGGAAGACACCATTCGAAAGGCCAAATGTTGTTACGATGAGTCTAAGCACAATCATGAGTATTCCAAGGATTGGAAAAGAAAGGAAAAGAGTGGATACCAGAAAAAGGAATTCAAGTCTTTTCCCTGCAAGAATTCTAGGAAAGATGCATAGATGGGTAAACTAAACAGGAGTGTGCATCACCAAATTTTTCTGTCTCAAAGTAGGAATAATCCAGCAAAGCAAGCAAGGGAAAGAACAAAGGAGCCCAATAAATGACCTTTGTAATGATGGGGATGTGGAGAGTCACATCCATTAAGGGATTGTCCCCACATGAAACATGATAGTAGAAGAGTATATAACGTGTAGGAGGCAGCTACAGTCAATGACGTAGCTAGGAGTGTACTGAGAATCTATGCAACGGTATAAAATCGAAAAGCAAATCACGAAGCCTATGTGGTGGAATTGGAAGGTATTATTACTAAACAACCAATATCTGTTTTAATTGACCCAAGATCTAATATTATTTATGTTTCACCTTGAGTGGTTGAGTCATGTTCATTATAGAGAAAGAATCACACCAAAGCATGGTTAGATTAGTTAGCCACTGGAACAAAGAGGAAAGTGGTGGAAGTAGTTGAAGCCTATCCAATTAGGATGGAGGGATTTCAGACCCAAGAAGACCTGAATATCCTACCCCTTGGTTCTCATGATGTGTTGTTGGGTATGGATTGGTTAGCCACCCATAAGGAAAAAATGATTTGTTATGAGAAAATTCTAGAATGTAGAGATGAGGAAGGAAATACAAGAATTTTGCAAGGCATTCAGAAGCTATTCTTTGTTAGACAAATATCGACTTTACAATTCAAGAAGTTTAGCAGAAAAGGGTGTCCCCTATATGCTATACAAGTACTAAGTTTGAAAGAAAGCGGTGAGCTGAAGGTTGAAGATAATCTAGTACTATGGGAGTTCAAGAATGTGTTTCTTGAGGAGGTGCCTGGATTACTTCCGAAAAAAGACCTTGACTTTTCAATAGATATCGAGCTTGGAGTAGTGCCAACATCGAGAGTGCCTTACAATATGAGTACGCCCGATTTGGTGGAACTGAAGATGCAGTTGAAAGAAATGATGGAAAAGGGTTACATCAGGCCGAGTGTGTCCCCATGGGGAGCACCAACCCTATTTGTAAAGAAGAAATATGGTACCTTAAGATTATGCATCGATTATAGGAAATTGAACAAGATGACCATCAAGAACAAATACCCTTTTCCTAGAATAGATGATCTATTTGATCAACTCAGAGGGGCAACAGTTTTATCCAAAATAGAGTTGAGATCGGGATATCATCAAGTCAGGATTAAAGACAAGAACATCCACAAGATAAATTTTAGGACAAGGTATGGGCACTATGCATTTGTTGTGGTGCCATTTGGACTTACAAATGCACCAAATACATTCATGTGTTTGATGAATAATGTGCTCAACAAGTATTTAGACAAGTTTGTCTTAGTGTTTGTGGATGAAATTTTGGTGTATTCCAAGAACCGAGAGGAGCATGAAGAAAATATCAGAATGGTGTTACATGTGTTAAGAGAACGCCAATTGTATGCTAAATTCAACAAGAGGGATTTATGTAAAAAGGAAATAAAACATCTAGGCCATATAATCTCAGTCGAAGGAATCATAGAAGACCCTACAAATATCAAGAAAATCATAGAGTGGCCTGCCCCTAAAAATGTGACATAAGTGAGATCCTTCATGGGATTGGCAGGATGAGGTTCATCAAGAGATTATCCAATATCGAAAATCCTATTACGTCAATACAAAGGAAGCGAAATAGGTTTGTGTGGTCACTACAGTGCGAAGATAGTTTCCAACAACTAAAGCAACCGTTGACCAACACCCCTGTTTTAAAGATTGCAAACCCAAAAAATAACTTCCTGGTTTGCATAGATGCTTGCAAAGAGAGACTCGGTGGAGTTATCATGCAAGAAGGACAAGTGGTTTGTTAGGAATCACAAAATTTGAATGAACATGAGAAGAAGTATGCTACCCACGACCTATAACTTGCAACAATTGTACATCCGCTGAAGATGTAGAGACATTACCTGTTAGGAGGAGATTTATCCTCATGACTGATCATTGTGATATGAAGTATTTATACGAATAACCAAGGTTGAATGCTAGATATTCCAAGTGGATGGCGCTGATCAATGAGTTTGACTTCGAAATCAAACACATAAAAGGAAAAGAGAACAAAGTAGCTGATGTGTTCATACGAAGTGTTCAAACAATGCACTTAGTGGTAGAAAGTGTAGGAGAGTCCAACATTCAACAGAGGATTAAGACCCTCTTGCCGGAAGATAATTTCTTCAATCAACTGAAGGAAAAGTTGCAAAAAGAACCTAAGGAAAATAAGTACGAAGGATATCAATTGAGGACTGATAATATTTTGATGTACAATAAGATGATATATGTGTCTAATTCAACAGATTTTAGGCACTTGATTATGGTTGAGTTCCATAGGATACCTTATGG
This sequence comes from Picea mariana, assembly GCA_032191745.1. NCBI lineage: Eukaryota > Viridiplantae > Streptophyta > Pinopsida > Pinales > Pinaceae > Picea > Picea mariana. The sequence goes on along the minus strand of JASDQU010751350.1, from coordinate 81,234 downwards.
TGGTCACCCTGGTTACCAAAAAATGGTGACAACAATTATGCAACTATATTATTGGTCTGGGATGAAGCAAGACATTGATCATTATATTGCAAAGTGTTTAGAGTGCCAACATGTGAAAGTTGAGCATCGACACCCTACTGGACTATTGCAACCCATACATATATCAAAATGAAAATGGGAAGTGATTTCCAAGACAACTCATTTGATCCCCATAAATTATTCTTTTAAAGGCATAGATGTTGCAATTTTTTTTATGAAAGAAATAATCAGGTTGCACGATTTTCCTAAAACCATAATTTCATACAGAGATGCTAAGTTCACCTCGAATTTCTGGAAAAAATTATTTGCAGGTTTAGAAACGCAGTTGGCGTTTAACATGACCTACCATCCTCAAAATGATGCTTAGACAAGGGTTAGCAAAGTGTTAGAAGATATGTTACAAATGCATGTTATGCATCATCCCAAGCAATGGGAAGAATATCTACCTTTGGTAAAATTTGCATACAACAATGCTTATCAATAAGCATTGAAGATGAGCCTGTTTGAGGCCCTGTATGGTAGGAAGTGCAGAGTTCCAATTAGTTGGGATAGTCCAGTGGACAAAGTTACACTTGGACCCGAGTTACTGAAGGAAATGGATCAACAAGCCATAGTTTAGATAAGGCAAAAACTAAAAATTTCCCAGGATAGACATAAGAGCTATGCTGATAGCAAGAGAACCCCCAAAGAGTTTAAAATAAGAGACCATGTGTATCTCCAGGTGAAACCTAAGAGGAGTTCCCTAAAAATGGGGATGTGTGCTAAGTTGGCTCCCCGATATTGTGGACCATTTGAAATCCTAGAGAGAATAGGACCAATAGCATATAGCCTGTTTTACCACCTACTATTAGAGCACATAATGTATTCCATGTGTCTTTGTTAAAGAAATATGTACATTATTCTAATCATATTATTGATTGGATTTTAATACAGGTGGAACCAAAGGGAGAATTCCATCTAGAGCCTCGATGCATCGTGGATAGGAAAGAAACAATGCTCTGGAACTAAGAAATTATGCAGGTCAAGGTGCAAATGGTATCACTTTGGAGCAGATGAAGCTACATGGGAGCTGGAAGATGCCAAGGGATTGACATACCCATTTTTTTTACTATATAATTGTAAATACATGGTGTTTTGAACACCGAGGACGATGTTTCTTTAAGGAGGGGGGGGGGAATGTAATGCTTTGTTTTCTCCCAAGATTGTAATTATGCACAAACTGCATATGTTAACATTATGAGGCATCTAATTATGTTTTGATTTAATATAAGCAACAAACTGCTAACTGAGAGGGAACATCCTTGATAAGTACTAGCCATGATACACTAGAGGAAATTGATGGGGTAGAGGGACTGATGGAATGGTTGAGTGAAGAGGAGATGAGAGACATTAGTGAAGAAAATAGGAAGCTTACACACCAGGCTAATCTATGCTTGCAAACATAATGAATTCACCTACCAGCACACTATATTGATGAAGGAAACCACGTGACCATTAAGAGAAGGTCATAGAGTTGGTTGCATAGTAAGGACTGTGACAGTTGACCCATGTAGAGAGAGAATGACCAATTGAATAATTGACAGGGAATGTACCATGGAACGACCTCTTTAGATTACAAAGGGAAGACCACAGGTTACATCTGTAGTACGTTGTAGAGACCCCGAGGGGATGGAAAAGAAGATAGAGGAAGGAAAAACACAACATGCACAAGATGATAGGGAATGGTAATCACACACACACACAAAGAGAGTAATATGATAGAAGAAGAACCCCACAATAGAGATTGTACTCAAAGACATAAAGGAGACCATGTGATAGTAGAAAAGGCTCATCGATGAGAAACAAAGTGTAGAAGCATGGATGTGTTGATTGAGAAAGAAAAGAATAGCTTTCTAGAAGAAAATAAGAAGCTCGACTGAGTTGTTGATGATCACCCCGAACAAAGAAGACCCAGATTCTAGAACTGGAGCAATAATGGGTTGCGAATTGGTGCTTACTGGACATAAATTGACACCGGTAAGGGGAGGTCACCGAGGGACTATTGAGCAGAGAAGGGACTCCCTTGTGCAGAGGAAATCTAGTTGAGAAACCACCTAATAAACCTGTAGAGACCCGAAGCTCACTGGGAGGTCGCAATTTCTTCTGCATCTGAGGGGGAAGGAGAGTAACCTTATTAGATCATTGCAAACTCGGAACCCTGCCGAGTCAATTTGATCTAGATGGATGTCAGTGGCCTTCCACCTATTCCAACTGGTTCATTTTGGCAGTTTTGTTTTCCTAGTTTTTGGGTCCCTGACTTGCGGGGCCTTTTTGAGGCCCTAAACAACGTTTTTAGGGCTTACCACAGTTGAAAATTATATTTGACGAATTTCATCACAATGTGTATTCCTTGGATAGACCTTTCCAACGGGCTGGAGATCGTATGCAAAAGTTACGACCCCGAGAAGTTGATGTACTAACTTACTGAAACGGGGCCCACATGACTTTTGGCGCTTCATCTCCTAGGGTTAGGTTTTTGGATGTCTAGGGTTTTTGGCATTCCTATTTATTGTAAAAAGGCCTTCAGAGCCTCATTGTAATCATCTTCTTGTGAATGAACACAACCGTCACATCTCTTCTCAGAGATAAGCCGCCACCATTCCAACAAGCTTGTTTTCCACTGCATTTTACAGTTTCAACTTATTTCCTTATTGAATAGAAAACCAGTTTTATTGTATCTCTGTTATTCTATGTTAAGCATATTTTAATAATCTGTATTCATTTCATTTTACTCATGAAATCTGGATTAGTGGTATCAGAGCGGTCTACTCCTTGTCGTCTTAATGCATGTCCCCAATGAGGTCAGGGTACAAAGAATTGGGTCTCGAGCTTGTTTCTCTTGAGGAAAAAATCTCTCGCATGCCCAAACGACCTCTCATGGTAGGAGAAAAGAAAGATGACAGGACATGAAATCCTTTCAAAATGTTGCTTGAGGAATCCCTCACATAATAAAGGAATGAGATGATGGATAGTTTCGCGCAAATCCTTTGACGACTACCAACAAGTGACACATCTTCCTCGAGCAGAGGCACTACCCACTTGAAGGTACAAATCAACTTTGATATTCCTATATTTGAAGGTCAGATAGACGTATATGCTGTAGACAAGTGGTTGAATCTAATAGAAGGGTATTTTTCTGTCCATAACTTTTCAAATAGAGAAAAAATTACTTTTGCACTCCTCAAAGTCGTTCCCCATGTTAAAGATTGGTGGGAAAAATTCTGTGAGCAAAAGGAAATAGAGGAACCCTCATTATTTATAGTCGTGGCCACTTGGAAATCCTTTAGTGATGCTATTAAGTAACAATACTACCCTGTCGAAAGTTATGACGACTTGTATACCAAATGGACCACACTGCGGCACGAAAGAGACCAAGTAATGCCATATTTCACAAATATCTTCCATACCCTGTGCACGAAGCTGGGTATCAAAGATTCAGAGCGACATCTGGTGCTTTGCATAGATACATCCAAACCAAAATGGAATTTCTGGACATCCCGTCCTTGGGCGCGACCTATCGATATGCCATCAAAATCGAGCAGAAGCTCAAACAAAAGACGCGAAAATTTGGGCCTGGGAACCCCTCGCAGCAAAAACCAGGAAAGGGTGGCCCCAACCTACAAAACAAAGGAAATAGAAAAGATGAAAAATATTAGGACAACTAGTCCAAGATGCAAGCAAAGAAGGACACTAGAAAGACAAAGAATGATACAAGGAAGTGGTGTGACTTCCATAAGAAACCTTGGCATAACACTGTTGATTACTGCTCAAAGCAGTCGCTGATGGTCGAAGTGAAAGCCTCTGACTGAGATGCAGATTTTGACTCTGAGTCATAACCAGAAAGGGGAAGACAGATCATTGACGTGAAACCTAGTGCCATCGTTGCTACCACCAAGCTCCATCTTGTTGAACCAGAGGATCCAGAAGAAGGCAAGTGCCTTTTCCATTCACAGATGTGGGTAAAAGGCACCCCATTGCAGTTCATCATTGATAGCGGTAGCCAGAAGAACCTCATCTCAACAGAGGTCATCAAGCGGTTATCCCTGTCGACAATGACGCACCCGCAACCCTACACCATTGGATGGCTCCGAAAAGGAAGCGATCTCCGCGTCAACCAAATGTGTCGACTATCGTACAACATCAAGCCCTTCAAAGACGAGGTATTGTGTGATGTTGCTCCTCTCGAAGTTTGTAATGTTATTTTGGGCCAACCTTATTTATGGAAACATCATGGTGTATATGAGTCTAGGCCTTGTAGTGTTATTATTACTTTGAACAAGAAATTGTACAGGATACCCAAGGCAGTCCCTCCTAGTTCTATTTCCTTGATCTCTCCTAAGCAATGCAGGAAGGTCATCTCTCAGACCAGAAAATTTGTCTTCTTCGTGATTCACTCTTAGAGTAAGCGAAAGATTGTAGCCACATCCAGGGCCTCCATGATCGATCTCTCCACACAACAGAAGCAAGTGGATAAGGTCATGGAAGAATACTCAAATATATTCTCCTCTCCTAACGAGGTACCTCTGCACTTCTAGGTCAAGCATCCCATCGATCTGACCCCAGACACATCACTACCCAATGGTCTAGTCTACTGTCTCTCTCTATTAGAAAACAAGGAGGTCAAGAGGCAGATCCAATAATATCTCCACAAGGGGCACATTCGTTCCAACTCATTGCCTTGTGGGATCTCAATCATACTGGTGCAGAAGAAAGATAGGACATGGTGATTCTACATTGATTACTGGGCCCTGAATAAAATCACAGTCCGAAACCGGTACGCGATTCCCCAAATTGATGATTTCCTTGATCATCTCACGGGGGCCAAATACTTCAGTAAGATTGATCTGAAGTTTGGCTACCACCAGGTCCCAATTGAACATATATATGTATGGAAGACCGCCTTCAAGTCAAAATAAGGTCTTTTTGAATGGTTGGTCCTGCCCTTTGGTTTGACAAATGCTCCAACAAATTTTATGAAGATAATGGACGATATCCTACGACCTTTCACCAGTATTTTGTAGTGGTGCATCTGGATGACATCCTCATCTACAACAAGACTTGGGAGGAACACTTGCAACATACTCAACAGGTTCATCACACCCTGCGACAACACAAACTATACGAAAAATTGAAAAAATGCTCCTTCGGCATGGACAAGGTCCATTACTTAGGCTACATCATTGATCAACATGGTGTGCATGTGGATCCAACCAAGATCCAGGTCATTCGTGACTGGCCAGCTCACTACAGTCGAGTGGCAGGACACTTTGGCATTGAGAAGACAGTTGCAGTGATGCAAAAACAATTCTACTGGTTGAAACTTCGATAGGATGTCAGCAAGTATATCAGGCCTTGTACCGTCTGTGCTATTGCCAAACTGACCACTAAGAAACATGGCCTGTACACCCCTCTTCCTACTCCCAAAAATCTATGGGAATCCATGTCCATAGACTACATGTCAGGCCTCCCGTCCACCAAGAGGGGAAATGACTATGCTTTTGTGGTTGTTGATCGCTTTTCCAATATGGCGATTCCAATCGCATGCAAGAAGAACATCACTACAGAGGCCACTGCCAAGATCTTCTTTGAACGTGTCTTGGTACACTTTGGGATCCCACAAACCATTGTATCAGATCAGGACAATTGGTTCCTCAACGCATTCTCGTCGAGCCTCTGGTCACTACTGGATACCAAGCTCACCAAATCCACTGCCTTCCACCCCCAAACAGATGGACAAACTGAGGTCATCAATCGAATGATTGTACATATCCTGTGCATGTACAATTCCAAGCACCCCCACACATGGGATGAGAGTCTTCCCTATGTCCACCATAGCTACAACCGAGCTCTGCATAGCTCAACTGGCCACAACCCCTTTCAGGTGGTGTTGGGATTCCAACCATTGGGCCCCATGGATGTTGCACTACCCCTGGTGAACACCACGACCGACTCGTCTCTTGCTCCAATAGAAGCTGACAAAGCCACCCAATTCATTAAGAGGATCCATCACATTCGCCAACAGGTTCAGGATATTTTACAGAAATCCAATGCCAATTACAAGCAAAGCCATGATCAACATCGAGTGCCACATAAGTTTCAGATGGGCGACAATGTTTGGTTGCAATTTCAGAAAGAATTCCTTACAGGGCCCCATCAGAAGCTTTGCCCACTCTGGTATGGGCCATACACCATCACCAAGGCCGTGGGTGACAATGAATTTGCACTCAACATTTCCCCTTTCCTTGGCCTGCACCTAGTCTTCAATGTGGCTCTCCTTCGACCATATTTCCCACCATTATTGGACACCTCAGAGATAGTAGAGCAGTTGAAACCAACAGAGCTCCACCATGACTACATGCAACAGGAATCTAGTGATTAGATTGTGGACAAACAGATCAAGGGTACCTGACAACAAAGGATCCAACTTTATCGAGTTGTCAAAGCATGGTAGCTCCTGCACCAAGGCAAGTGGCTCACCCGGGGCCAAATTCAAAAGAAATTTCCTCATATGATGGGGGAACTAAATGAAATGGAGACCATTGATTCCTAAGGGGGGAGGATTGATCCATATAGATTTTAGTGGCCTCCCACCTATTCCAACTAGTTCATTTTGGCAGTTGTTTTTTCCCTAGTTTTTGGGTCCCTGACTTGCGGGGCCGTTTTGAGGCCCTAAACAACGTTTTTAGGGCTTGCCACAATAAAAAACACTCTTTGATGAATCGAGAAAAAATGTGTATCTCGAATAGAAATTTCCAACAGGCTATCGTGCCCCTTAAATGAAGATTGTATGAAAAAGTTACGACCCCAGGAAGTTGATGTACTAACTTACCCAAACGCGGCCCACATGACTTTTGACGCTTCATCTCCTAGGGTTAGGTTTTTGGATGTCTAGGGTTTTTGACATTCCTGTTTATTGTAAAAAGGCCTTCAGAGACTCATTGTAATNGCAAGCTTGTTTTCCGCTGCATTTTACAGTTTCAACTTATTTCCTTATTGAATAGAAAACTAGTTTTATTGTATCTCTGTTATTCTGTGTTAAGCATTTTTTAATAATTTGTATTCATTTTGCTCTGCTCATAAAATCCAGATCACAATTTCCTTGGTGGTATCATGGCTTGGAATGGGGCTGGCGTGTTGTAGGAAGTGACTCTACAACAAGGCTTAAGGGTTCGAGGAAAGGCGTCCTCTCTCTCAGTCAGTTGGATTGGATTATTTATTTATCAGATAAGTGTTCACTTGTACTGAAACTAACTGTGAATGAAGTTATATGAGTGCTCCTGGATGGAACAAATGTATGATAACTTGTATGCATGTTTGAATCTAAGAAAAAGTCTATGTACTTAACTTATGATTTTGAATACTGTAAGATGAGCCATGTTATGATGTTTAATATTACCTTGTTAAATCATGAAAATGATTAATGGTGAACTGTTACCTATTCAAATACTCTATATTTTCTCTGTGTGGAGAGCTTACAAATCATGTGAGGCTTTAACATTAAGTTTGATAGTTTGTAATGGTCATAGAACCATCTCGAGTTTTCAAAAGTCAGAATCAAAGTCTTTTAGAACTCGAAAAATGGGTCAGTCCTTAGAATTGACAATTATGACTCCTTCAATCCCCGTGTTAGTTAGCGGAGAACAATAACCGTTGATATGAAGAGATCGTGACCAATGATCAGTTGGTTGTTTGGACTAAAGGAGTCATAGAGATTCCCCAAACATGATGGGAAAGAATCAGAATGAGAGACTCTGAAATGAACCATTTAGAGTGGAGTTTTTAGAAGGAAATATCATGTGTCGTGAAAATAACCCCAAAGGAGAGACTCTGAAGTCAAGCCAGCGTGGGCCATTGATCAGGAAGCAGGCAAGATAAACTCTCAGCCATTGATCATAGTGGGTCCCACTTAGTAAGATGATAGAAAAAGAGAGTGAGCACTAACTGGGAGAGTCAAGGTGAAGACGTGTGTCGACAATAGATTAGTCGACTAGATCGAATGTGAGTATAGCTAGCTCAGAGTTGAAAAATTTTCGGAGTATGACTTCGAAGGATTTGGAGTACTCCTCCGATGGCTTGGAAGTGCGAGTCTGATAGGGGGAAGATCTCGAACATGGATTGGTGAATGAAGAGATGGCAGGATATCCATCGATCTACAGTGAGTCCCACCTAAGTCAATAAGCACAGTATTAACGTTATGAATGATGTGGCATGCTAGTGGGGAAACCAACGTGATTTTAGGGTGACATGTGTCAGTCATCCATTGGTTGATGAATTGAGCTTGGTTGAACAAGGTCTAAGAACCTTATACCCCGAATAGATCTCAACCTTTGGTTGGGAGACAACGACGTGCATCTACGCCATCCATCAAGGAGAAGGGAATATCCCTCAATACCTAGATTTTGGAGTAGTAAAATTGCTTAAGCCATTCTAACTCCGAATGGAAGGTATCTAAAGGGAATATTCTTTGATATCGTATCCGTCGGAGGTGAGTGATGAGGGTATCGAAAGAAAGTCTGATTGATAATGATGACAAGCTTGTGTAGATTGGAATTTCCCTGTGGATGGGTTGATATGCGCCACATCGATGCTACGTTGTCACCATGTAAGATGGCAAGTGTGATGAGGTCTCACATGGATCCCACATGTTAGTGGTATAGAGGTAAAAAACCCAAGAACTTCAAAAGGTCATAACTTTTGTTCCAGAGCTCAGTTTTGAGCGAAATTTCCATCGTTGGAACTCTCTCTACAAGCAAAATATAATGGAGCTGAGAAAAAGAGGATTGAGATAGTTAATAAAAGAGGAAATTATAATACCCCATATACATAAAAGGACACTTATGGGTTGGGTGTGTTACATTCTTCATCAATATAGAAATGGCAATTTGTCCCTTTTTCATTTCCTCTGACTATCTCCAAAACAGAGAAAAACTGGAAAAAATCCCCTTTATGCAAATTTGTCCACATTGATGAGTAGATAAAATGTTGACTAAATAAAATTTTATAGATAGATGATCTGGGGTCTCTTTTCCTCCTTTGAATATTGTTGGATTACTAAGAGGGGGGGGTGAATCAGTAATAGAGCAATTTAATCCTTTTTAACCATATAATGCAAGTGTTATAACAATGAAGCATTATCATCCAATAACTGCAGAGTAAATAAGCAATGAAAAAATGAACAAACATACACATACACAGTACACCAGTGTTTTACGTCGAAACCGAAATCGGGATAAAACCATAGAATGCTTTTTCTTATATGTCTTTAAGAATTACATTCATTGGAAGCACCAACTTCCTTTGTTTTCCAGCTGCAACTGGAAGGAGGCTCCAACCCCCTAGTTTCTCAGGCTACAATCTGAGGGAATCTCCAACTCCCCAATTCTCTGGCTACAACCAGAAGGAGGCTACAACCCCCTATGTTCTCCGGCTACAACCGGAAGGTGGCTACAACCACATGTCCTTGCCCCGTCCTGCCACCCTGAAGTAGAAGTAGAATGATGGAACCACTGTCAACCTGTCACTATGAGATATACCATTGTAAACTTGTACCAATGAATCT
>JASDQU010751350.1:48658-71497 GCA_032191745.1 Picea mariana | reverse complement strand
AAGAAATCATCTACAACAAGAATAGAACAAGACTTGGATATGACAAGGAAGTTACCTTTCATATTCCTGATTATTCCAGACCAATCAAGTTCCAAAGTGATGGATTCCTTCAAGAAGCTTCAACTTCACCTGTTCAAGATCAGAATCAGAATGATAAGTGCCAACATTGTAATCGAGTTGGTCACAAGGAGAATCAACGTTTTGATCTCCATCCTTGCCAACATTGTGGCAAGCATAACCATTCTTCATATAGATGTTCAACACTGAAGAAACCTGCAAGATTGAAGATTCACTATGAGTGGATTGATCCTTGGCAATGGTCATTAACTACCAAGCAATTATATAAGTCTTACCGAAGAATACAATCTCGAGTAAAGACGTGTTTTGAAGAAAATAGTGAAATACGTATATAACTACAAAGTGGTCCCCTTATGGCGTAGCTTTTGAGCATGGCCCTCACAGGATGAGATAACATGTGGTTAATTCCATATGCCCACTTTGTGTTGTACTCAAATGGAACAAGTATGGTACTCTCTTGATCCTAGAAGGGGGGAGTACAATGATGAAAATCTCATGCACCTTAAGGGGGGGGGAGTTCAAAATTCCAGTGACGATGGTTCATGAAACCACTTGTGGTCTCTCCTTTCAGCTGAAAAATGGGGGAATTGATTATGGAATTGAAGATGGTTGTCAAATAGAAAGTTTCGACAATAACAAACATCAAATATGCCAGATGGGCATGAAATTTTCCAAATGGGCAACTGCGGTCTGTAGATGACAGACTTTGGCAGAATTATGGTTCAATAAGTTTAAGTTGAATAATATAGATTTTGATTTTGAGAGCAATGATGTGAACATTTGGTTCACATAGATGGTCATTTGACCTAGTAGAGGACAAGAGGATCCTTCTGCATTGCAGCTTGGCATTTGATTGAGTTGTCAGGCATTTTTCAGGGATGTGTCAGACTAGAAGCCGATTCACTTCTCTTGGTTCGCTCTCATTAGATTGGAGTTTACATTAAGTAAAAAATTTGCATGCATCCTGACTCACATGATTACATTTTGAGATTTTCCAAAGATAGCAGGCTTTGAAAGGATTATGGTTCAATGAATTGCAATTGAATCATACACATTATACATTGGGATGTTGATGGACACCTAAAAGTGTCAAGATTGGTTAGTGGTTATCCAAAAAAAAACCATCAGATACATGGTATCATTTGGTCAGTGGTTATCCCAAACCACAGATTTAGAGAGCACTTTTAGTGATACACTGATAATAGAATGGTGATACTTCTTGTTCACCAATTAGCAGAAGACATCAGATTCTTCTAGCTAAAATACTTGGCAAAATGATCAAATTGTCAAGAAATCATGAAATGTTCAGATATTGCAGTTGTTCACTTCCATATCTCAGCTCTCTTCCAGTTCATTTCAAATGAACATGTTCAACATCCAGATTAGTGGTTTTTTCAGGCAGTTCTTCATTGAGGCTCAACACAGGAGTTTCAGTATGAAGACTTGGAATTGATACCAGTTTATGCTTTATTGTTGGTATTATTGATCGGACTTGTGATTGAGGGGGGATTGTTAGCCTATGGCTTACCTTTACCAATCACTAAGTCTAATTTGTCACCTATATTTGTATTATTCATTTAGGATATTAGTAATATATCCTCAAGTGATGACTAATGAGTTAGTTAATATTGCCTAGCCTAGTCATCATGAATGATTTTAGGATCTAGAGAAAATCTCTCTATGAGGTGGCATCACCCATTGTACTATAAATATGTAACATTGGAGTGAATAATTGAGGGTTGGCTATTATGCCTTTTCCGCCATGTTGTTGTTCTTGTTTCTGTTTTATCAATTGTTGTTGTTCTTATTTATAATTTATCATCTTAATGGCGTTTCAATGAGTTATTTTCTTTTCTTGTTGAAACGTTTCCTAGTTGGTGGCTCAAAAAGATCGTTCCTTTCCCACACCTTGTATTGACGACTTCTAAATATCTTCCTTCATCAATGTATTGGTGACGGATCCTCTATCCTTGCCAATAGATACTATATCGACGACTCCAAAATTTTATGATACTTAGTCAATTTTCTATTTTTTTGGGCTTGCGAGTATTGTAGATTACACTCAACTTGTCTGTTTCAGTCAAATTCAATTGTTTAAGGGCCAAATAGACCCCCATACAACAACACAAACATAAAAAAAATTTAGATTTAGGAGTTTGACCTGATTTTCATGTGCTGGGAAAAAATGGATTTTCACCCCCAAAACTACACACAATCAACTCTTCTCTGTTGTATCAAACCCGTACAAACCTGGTGTTGCAACTACATCTATAATACCACTATATAGTGTCCCCAATAGCAAACCTATAAAAATTCTTTTGATACCATTAATATTAAATGAAATGCAACATGCTTAAACACTTATGCATTTAACAACACTTGCAAACCATGAATGCAAGTAAATTAACATTTCCATAACAACTTATAAATTTTTAAAACTTAGAGTTTATGCACAATAATAAAACCCATTACTAAAAATAGAGAACATAGATCAAACACTTATCTTTTAATAATGAAAGTGCAACCGACTGAAGGGGATAGACGTTCCTCTCAACCATAGATTTGTTGCTCTAAATTCAACAACAAATCACCCCCAAGCTGGGGCTACAAGTCCACAAGAGAGGGTGTATCTCATAGCCCAATACACTCACAACAACTAGTTTTCTTGCAACTATCCCAATCCACTAACTCTCTTTCCCTCAACCTACACAACCCAAGGAATGGAACCCCCCTTCACTACACACAATGCCTCAAGCCTTCCCACTTCCATCTAGGGCTCCAACATATGTTGGCTAGGAATACCTAATGTTGGGAACTCTAGGGATGCTAGATGCCATAGGAGAACTCATAGAAAAACTCATTGTTTTAGGGAAACTCTCATAGAAGTTTGCACTCTATAGGCCTAACAACCTTCTTATACATGCATTTGCAGCTCCAAACAAGCTTCCCACAAGACCTACTATGACTGCCCTCAATATCCAATGCTCTCCACTTCCTTGCTACTTCAAAAATTGCCTACAATGTCCATTTGAATTTCCCTTTTACCCATGCACTTGACACTCACATTCCCCAAGGTTGATTGTACTCATCCCCCATGATCTCAACAACTATAGGATGTGAATTTTCACACCAACACTCTTAAATGTGTTTAATGATTGAGATTTTATACATTCAAAAGAAAATTGGAAGGTTCATACACAAAATAATATTTTAGGAAAGTGGGTTTGGATTAATACCCATGGATATTTCCCCCTTGGACCCCTTCTTAGATTTTTCCCTCTCTTGTGGAAACTTAGCCCCCAATTACTCTGTTTGTGTCGACCCGCAGCCACCATTGCATTTATTTTTATTATTTCAATATGTAATGTTTACATATTACATTATTGGGCCCACACCTGTACATTATAATTACATTGCATATCGCTAAAACATTGATTAAAAATGAGGATGTTACAAGACAAACATTGATAATTCTTTTGAATGTATCATGCATAATCCTAACAAAAGAGATAACCTTATGGTTGAAGCACATTTTGCAAAAAATCATGATGTCATAGAAAAAATGGTTTATCAAAAGTTAATGCCCTTTGGATAATGTCATTGCAGTTTGGGAAGGTATGAAATGGGCTTAGACTAGGGCCTTCGAAATATTTTCTTAAGATTGGTTTTGAAAAATCTCGTGAGAGGGTAAGAGTGTCCCTTCATCCTCACCACATTGAAGGATCTTGGATTTCACCCTTTAATTACCAAAGTCATAAAAACCATATTTTTTGAAGCAATGGATTATGTTTTATTAACTAAGTCAAATATAAGGAAATATGCCTCTTATACTATATCCACGAACACCATCCTTTAGCTCCATCCCTTCACATGATCATTGTTGAAGCCCTCAATGCCTCATCCATGACAAAGCATATCAAGGGATTATGTGAGGCATTTCCTTTCCTAGTCTATAGATTGAGGTCAACTTGTAATTGACACTTTGCAAATGACTCTTTGCTTACTATTCGTAAATACATGCAGTGACTACACAAGACAATGAAATGCTTGCATTTTTTTTGCAAAGCCTCAACACCAAAATTGCACTTGTCCAAGACTCAATGTTATTTTCACAGTGACTAAGAAGTCATGGACTCGCTAGTAGGCCAGGGATGGACATGTCTACGGCCTAGGTAGATGTTCAAATTCCTTGGAAATCCTTTTTCCTTTGAAGCCTCCCCAAAGGAATTATGGGAAGTAGTGATGTTAAGAACATAAAACAAATTGACAAATGGATTCTAAAACCCTCGTCACTTGTAAGAAAAATTGAAATAACACATTTTTTTCCAAAAATCATCATGCCAAAGTAGATAGGGTTGATAGAAATTTCATGCTTTTTGGATAATTTAAATATAGTTTGGGAAGGCATGGAATGGGCTAGAACCAAGGCCTTCAAAGCATTTTCATCAAGATTGATTTAAAAAAATCCTAATGCAAGGTAGAGTGGCCCTTCATCCTTGCCATGATAAAGGGGCTTAGATTTTTCCTTCTGTGTGTCAAAGCAATTGAAACCCTATTTTTGAAGCAGTGGTCTTCCTTTTTATCAACCAATTCTAATATGAGGAAATTGATAGAAAACAACAGACGTGAAAAGAGAGATTCCAAGATAAACAATTGTTTCAATAGACACCATTATCACTTAAGGACGATGAGCAAGGTTCCATGAGTGGATGGTGGTATAGATCTATATAAGAGATTGTCTATATATAGGTTTGGGTAGGTGACCAAACCTTCAATGTATGGGACCACATACCCCATAATTTTTTATCCAAACCCTCAATGTATGGGACCACACACCCCATAATTGTCTACAAAATGTGGATTTGAAAAATGATGAAGTGGACATAGTCAACTCCATGTGCCTAGTAGGTGCTCAATCAGTTCCATTCCTTGATGGGTTCCCTTAATGGTCAGCGTCCTCTTAATGGTTGACTACATGTTCCAACAAAGTGAGGTTACACCAAGAAACATTGGTTCCAACACCCCCCTTAAACTCAATTTGGAGGAAATGTAAATATCAACAATTGTCACCTCAATAATCTGTGCACCATGCTGACAAACAAGATCAAAATAATAATAAGGTTGCCATATTGTTGTTAAAACAATGCTTGATGATTAGTTGACTAGACAACAAGACAACATTGTGCTAGTCTATTAGTCGACGAGACATCAATCATATCAACAAACTAGTGTTTGGCCATAAATCAAACAATCTTTGTTAAATGAATCTCAAAGAATCCAAAAATCATCAATAGGTTTCTTTTGTGGCACACAACAATACTTAGTCAACATCATTGTCGATATCATATGTAACTAAGATTCACCACTCTTGCACACTAGTCTTTAGCAATAACCTACAATCATCGATTCATAACAATCAAAATCAATGCACACAGATATTACCCCAACACTCACAATCACTCAAGTTGGGTTTACATACATCAAAAATTCAATACCATCCTCTGCTTAAACACAACTGAGGGAGTAATACATCAATGCATAAGACCTTTAGGTCATAAACAAATGACACAATTGTCAAATACAAAAAACAACAACATCTATGGTTGAAACTTAGTCGACTAATACCTTTGGTCAAACCTCAGTCGACCACTCCAACGGATCAACAACAAGAAAGAGGAGAATTGTATGGCTATACAGTGGATGATATACATCTATAAGAAGTCCTTAAACACCTATTCAAATGTTTCCAGGACCATTAATCAATTCAACTACAATCAACCCTAGTAGTTGGCACTAGTCCAAAATTTTGTTTAACGCCTCTTTTGCACACACATATGAAAGTATAATTGCCATTCCAAGAGTGTCGATTCCTCAACAAATTCCTCTAATCCTTACAATAAGGATGTCAATATGGCATATAATTATGTTCTTGCTAAACAAAAGGTGTAATATTAAGGTCCTGCTCAATCAAAGGTTTAGGATAGCCTTGCACATCAACAACAATGTCATTTATAATAACAATTTCATATTTTGGCATATTATGATCAACCAAATCTTCAGTGGTCTTAACAAAATCATCAGCAACCAGTTGCCTTTCCTACAACTCAATGGAATGACTTCCAATTGCGATAAACAAGACTCTTCTAGTCTCTATAAAAGGAACTCACTTTTATCAATGAATTCTTATCGTATCCAAGACCTACTCTAGGTGATATTATCTCAAAGTCTAATGGGAACAACAATACCCTATCCACTCTTCCCAAGTCCACCTTTGATATAGCTCATCTTATTTATCATTCGAGATAGTAATGATCCCCCTGACCAACCTAAGGCCGGGGTACGCCACTCCAGAGCAACCAATCATGCTCTAATTCCAATCGGTAACATTCCCATCCATTAGGCCGAGCCATGCTACTCTAGGGAACACTTTTGTTCCCATACCGCGGAACATACAGTAGCATACCCAGTAGTCAACTAAGCAATGCCACCTTAATTTACTCTTTAGACTGCATGCAACTAAAACATATACATACAACACGCTCGTGGAAGCTTTACATCTAAACATAAACAACAATTACTTTCTGTAACATATGAATTTTATATTAAAATAACAGTAATTACCGATATGCATCATTTACAGGAAATTACCCATAAGCACACAAGCAATCATAGTCACATATATGATAAAATCGTAACATAGGCATGTAAATAACAAAACAAGATATCCATATATCATACAATTGGTACTTATCTTAGAAAGACTGTCACCAACTGCTTACAGACCATCCACGAACCTTCCAGCCATAGACTACACTGTTCATCACTCTCAACAGTGAATCACCCCCGAGCTGGGACTAAACTCCACACATGGTAAAGGGATTCCTATCTAGGATAAGGATCATGGACAACAGAAAAGACTTTGTCTCAGGTGCTCACTCAACTAACAACGTACAACCTCTCATTCCCCACATGCCTGTCCCACCCAAGGAAGTGTGTCCCTTCTCTGCTCAATAGTCCCTCAGCTGCCCCACTTCTCAGAGTGTTGTAGCTGCAGTTTAGCACCTATAGAAATCAATCCCCAACAATTCTCTCGCTCAGAGAACTGCTCACAGGCTTGACAACCCGCTTCTTCAATCCCACTCCAAGATAACCAGGTACAACAACCAAAAAGGATGGGGAAACAGGCTTCGGAAAGGTGAAATGGTTGTCTCAAGGATAACAGAATGTATGGGTGAAATGGTCATGGAGTCATTGACTGGATAACTGAGTGTGTTTTGGAATCACTGTGAACTCTTTGTCAAAAGTGATGGTCAGCCTGATGGTCCCCCGTTCATAAGGTATCTATGAGAAAAATCTCCCCGGAGCTAAGTTTCCCCATGATATGAATTCATGTCCCCAACTTGACACTTGTCATATCAGAAATTACTCGTCCACTTGTCCCCAACTTTAGAACTTAGGATAAACTAATCATCCATACTTTATGTTTTAGGAAATATTAATATAATATTCCCTTTACTTTTGACCCTCCCTTTCTCTAACTAGTGAAGTTCAGTCCCCCATCTCTTTTATTGTGGTTGGTCTGCGCGCAATCATGTATTTTATATTAATCATGAATCATGTACAAAGTAGGCGCTCTAGCCTTTAACATCTAGGCACGCTGGCCTAATTCCAAGACATAAGCATTCCGACTTATAATACTGGCTCACTAGCCTATAATGCATATTATATACACAAAGGTTCGCTGACCTTAATATTGCAGGCACTTAGTTACTGTGTGCTATATCCTCTATTTTTAAGGTTGCGTGCACCTTAGTTACTGCGCGCGGTATTCAGAAATGTGGACATTACATCCCTTTACTACGCAGTATATGCGCGCACCATGCCATGGAAGGTGTATTACAAAAATGATGTCTAAACAACTCACTAGCTTAAATATACTTGGATTATATTTACATTTGGGTTCGGCTGAGGGATATTACAGAGACTCAATACCACTAATATGTTTCTAAAAACTAGGAGAAAAAACAACGTTAATATCCAACACAACATGAGAAGGTGTCAAAACATTAGTATCAACTTTCTTATAGTCAACAAAGCTACATGAAAGATCATCAAATGTAGAAAAATTAATTGAAGAGTTGGTAAGCGCAACATCATCAAACTTCTTCATAGAAATATGCAATTGGATGACTTCTAGTTCAAGACCATGTTTGCGATCCTGCTACCTCTTAATGGTATCATTTTTTCAATCATCTCTAGTAGAAAAAATCATATTATTTCTTCAAATCCTGGTATTCATTAAATAACTAGAGATTATCTACCTAAAAGGGAGAAAATTTCTCATGAAGCTCATCAACAAAGGCCTGGAAGCAAACAACTTCATTCTCTAGTTGGGTATTAGTTATCTTGTTGGTTGTGGAGCCTGGTTATCTTTCTAATTATATGCAGGTAAAAGAAACTACATGATACACAATTCATGTCCCCCCGTGGCCATGAGGGGGTTGAATTTTTTATTTTTTTGTAATTCAAATATTGTAATTTCATAGTCAATCTGGACCGTTCATTATAAGGTAACAAATCTAATGGTAGAATTTATGTTACGATTTTTTTCCCTAAAAGGAAACCCTCTTTTATGAGGGAATTGTATTGCGGTTGTGTATGTGGGTGAATATTGTATTACACGAGAAGAGACTACGAGAGAAAGAATATGAAGCTACATCGGGTGTGTTGTAGGTTGTATCCCTTCATTTTGTTGGATAATAAAAAGGAATGACCTGGCAATTTCTCTAGTGGACATAGCCCACACTGGGTGAACCACATATATATGTGTCTCTATTGTATTGTGTATCTTATGTGTTTTATTTCTGCATTTGTTTTATTTTATTGCTCCACGATCCTATTTTTCTAACAACTAGTATCAGAGTGAAATGTAACTCACAGAAAAAGAGGGTTCCTGGTTTGAGTGGGAGCAATGGAGGAAAATGCAAAGTTTAGGGTCGAGAAATTTAACGACCAAAAATACCAGTTATGGAAGACGCAAATGGAAGATTATTTATACCATAAGGATCTATTCCTACCATTGGGTAGAATAGCAAGAAGTCAACGACCATGAAGGATGAAGAATGGGAGGTTCTTGACAGAAAGGCACCAGGAATGATACGGTTGAGCCTAGCAGAGTCGGTGACTTTCAATATTCAAAAGAAAAGACAACGAAGGAGATGATGGACACATTGGATAAACTATATGAAAAACCCTTAGCATCCAATAAGGTATTTCTAATGAAGTGATTATTTAATATGAATATGTCAGAAGGTGGGTCTGTTGTAGATTATTTAAATGAATTTAATACGGTTACTAATGAGCTAAGTTCTGTAAAAGTGAACTTTGATGATGAGGTCATGGATTTTCTATTTTTTTGTTCATTTCCAGAAAGATGGAATGAATTGGTCATGGCTATAAGTTAATGTGTCTATGGTTCAAACACTCTAAAACTTGATGATGTTGTTGGTGTTATCCTTAGCGAGGAAATGCGACGGAAAAACACAGGTGAGACATCAGGAAATGTGTTAAACATGGAGAATAAGGGAAGACAAAAGGATAAAGGAAAGGGATCAGGGAACAACAAGACTTATAGGAAGGGAAGATCCAAATCCAGACTGGGAAAGATAGAGTGCTGGAATTGTGGGAAGAAAGGACATCTGAAGAAAGACTGCATAGCTCCAAAGAAACAAAGAGATGGACAACATGATAAAAATCAAGAACCAAATGTAAAAGGTGATGCGGTACAAGATGCTTTGATTCTTTATGTAGATAATATTTTTGAGTCTTGAGTAGTAGATTAAGGGGCTTCATTTTATGCCACACCCCATAGGAAACATTTTCTAGATTATGTTCAAGGTGATTTTGGACAGGTTCATTTGGGTGATGATGCACCATGCAAAATTGTTGGAATGGGTAAGGTACAAATAAATAAAAAGAATAGAAACCAATGGTTTTTGAAAGAGGTAAGACATGTTCCAGATATAAGGAAAAATATAATTTCAACAAGGCAGTTGGCAAGTGAAGGTTGTATATCTATAGTTACAGATAAGGCGTGGAAGGTCACCAAAGGATCACTGGTGATAGAAAAATGAGAAAAGGTAGGTACATTGTATTTATGTATTGGTAATAATGACTCTTATATCTCTTTAGCTTCTACATGAATGGATACAACACTATGACATCATAGGCTTGGATACATGAGTGAGAAGGGGATGCAAATACTTCACAAAATAAATTTGTTTCCATATCTTAAACAAATTGATTTGGATTTCTATGAGCATTGTGTTTATGGAAAACATAAGAGAGTCAGATTTCTCAGAGTTGGAAAAGAAAAGAAGAGTGAAAGGTTAGAGCTTGTGCATACAGATGTATGGGGACCAAATCATGTATCATCTCTTGGTGGTTCTTGTTATTATGTTACTTTTATTGACGACGTAACTAGAAAAACTTGGGTTTATTGCATTCGACAAAAATCAGATGTTTTTGACACTTTTAAGAAATGGAAAGATTTGGTTGAGAATGAGACAGGAAAAAAATTGAAGTGTCTCAGATCAGAAAATGGAGGTGAATATTGAAGTAACGAGTTTGATGTTTACTGTTCATACCATGGGATTTGTAGAGAGAAAATAGTTCCAATAACACAAAAAGAAAATGGTGTGTCAGAAAGGATGAACATGACAGTCATGGAGCATGCAAGGAGTATGAGATTGCATGCAGGGTTGCCCTTACAATTTTGGGAAGATGTTGTAGATACTTCTATTTAATTGATAAACAAAGGACCTTCAAGTTCTTTGGATGGTGTCATTCCATAGAATGCATGGACATGTAAAAAGGTAAACTATTAATTTATGAAGACTTTCAGTTGTGAAACATTTGTCCATATTGATAAAGAAAATAGAACAAAGCTTGAGGAAAAATCCAAGAAGTGTACCTTTATTGGATACAATGTTAATGATTTTGGTTATCGCTTATGGGATTATGAAAATCACAAAATCATTAGGAGTAGAGATGTCATATTCAATGAGAAAGTCATGTACAAAGATCAATTGCAGGGAAAGAAACATGAAAAAGAAAAACCAGAATACACAGTGCTTGATGAGATCATTGAAAAATAAATTTCAAAGGTACCAAAAAATCAAAATGTACAACAACAAGAGCAACATGTACCTCAAAATCCTGCAAGTGTTGTTAGAAGATATACCAGGTTAAGTAGACCCCCAGAACGATACTCTCCTTCATTGTATTATTTATCGTTGACTGATTCTGGTGAACCAGAATGTTATGATCAAGAGACAATGCAGGTATACACTAAAAAGAAGTGGGAGCAAGGCGTGAAAGAAGAAATAGATTCCTTGGTAAATAACCAAACTTGGGAATTGGTTCAGTTTCCTGTAGGAAAAAGGGCATTGCATAATTAATGGGTTTATAGGTTGAAGGAAGAAGATGGAGGCAAAAAATGATACAAGGCAAGACTTGTTGTAAAGGGGTTTGCACAAAAGAAAGGTATAGATTTTGATGAAATGTTTTCTCTTGTTGTTAAAATGACTTCAATTAGGGCTATTTTAAGTCTTGTGGCAACATAATATTTTCATCTTGAACATTTAGATGTAAAAACAACTTTTCTCCATGGGGATTTGGAGGAAGAGATTTGTATGCAGTAGTCACAGAGGTATGAGGTCAAAGGAAATGAAAATTTGGTATGCAGGTTGAAGAAGAGCTTGTATGGCCTAAAACAAGCCCCAAGGAAGTGGTATTTGAAGTTTGACAGGTTTATGACAAAACAAGGTTATAGTATATGTCATTCTAATCACTGTGTTTATTTTAAAAGGCTAGAAACTGGAAGCTATATTATCTTGCTATTGCATGTAGATGACATGTTTGGTTCATGGTATAATATGAAAAATATAAATATGCTCAAGAAGAAATTAACTAATTCATTTGCGAAGAAGGATTTGGGTGTTGCAAAGAAAATCCTTGGTATGAGAATAACAAGAGATTGGAAAAATCAGAAATTGACATTGTCTTAGGGTGAGTACATAGAGAAGGTATTGGATAGATTTAGAATGTAGAATGAAAAACCAGTTAGTACACCTTTGGCCAACCATTTCATATTAACTAAGGAAATGTTAAGAAAAAGTTTCCCAAGACACAAGAGGAGATATAATACATGTCTAGGGTCCCTTGTTCATCAACAGTTGGAAGCTTGATGTATGCGATGGTTTGCACAATACTAGATATTGCACATGCAGTGGGATTTGTGAGCAGATATATGAACAATCTATACAAAGAACATTGGGAGGAAGTAAAGTGGATTCTTAGGTATTTGAGAGGTACTAATATTCATGCATTATGTTTTAGAGGTCCATACAGTGTTCTACAAGGATGTGTTGATTCAGATATGGTAGGTGATAAAGATAGCAGGAGCACCACAGGGCATGTTTTAACTCTAGGTGGAACATTAGTAAGTTGGATTTCGAAACTGCAAAAGGTTGTTTCACTTTCAACAACGGAAGCAGAGTATGTTGCTGCTATAGGGGTTAGTAAAGAGATGATTTGGTTACAAAGGTTTATGAAGGAATTGGGAAAGAAGCAAGAGAATAGCAATTTGACTGTGATAGTGAGAGTGCCATTCATCTTGCAAAGAACTCAACCTTCCATTCGAAGACTAAGCATATACAACTTATGTACAATTTCATACGATCCATCTTGGAAGATGGACATTTGAAGTTGGAAAAGATACATACTAGCGATAATTCTGCAGATATATTAACAAAGGGAGTAACTAGGGATAAATTGAGTTCATGCTCAGTTTCCGTTGGTCTTCAAGCATGAAGGTGAAGATGAGAAATTTTCCAGATTCGAGGTAGAGTATATTCCAACAGGTACAACAACAGTGGTGTTTTTTTAATCAGTCTCCAAGTGGGAGATTATTGGTTGTTGAGATTGATTATCTTCCTAATTATATGCAGGTCAAAGAAACTGCAGGATACACAATTCATGGACCGTTCATTATAAGGTCGCATATTTGACGGTAGAAGTTATGTTAGGGTTTTTTTTCCCTAGAAGACAACCCTCTTTTATGAGGGAATTGTATTGGGACTTTGTATGTGGGTGAATATTGTATTATGAGAGAAGATACTGTGAGAGAAAGAAGAGGAAGTTACAACGGGTCTGTTGTAGGTTGTATCCCTTCATTTTGCTGGATAATAAAAAAGAAGGATATGGAAATTTCTCTGGTGGATGTAACCCACACTAGGTGAACCACATATATATGTGTCTCTATTGTGTTGTGTATCTTATGAGTTTTATTTCCACATTTGTTTTATTTTATTTCTCCATGATACTATTTTTCTAACATATCTTTGACCGATTAATCTTCTCCTCCAATCCGATAATATATGTATGATAGAGGCTTTTGATTTCATCCTCCAAATAATCAAGTGACTCTATTTTATCCACAAATTCTTGATGTTTTGAAATACACATTTCAACATTCTTTGCAAGACATCAATCTTTCTATATTTTTCATAATCTCTTTGAAAGAAAACATATTGTAAGATGGTAGTGTCATCCTCTAGCTGGGTATGGGTTGTCTCTAGATGATCCTTCAAACTCCCATTCTTTTTCTACAATAGGGAAACAATGCTCTGCAAGGAAACAAATTCTTCTCAAAGTCATTCAT
The DNA here is from genome assembly GCA_032191745.1 of Picea mariana. NCBI lineage: Eukaryota > Viridiplantae > Streptophyta > Pinopsida > Pinales > Pinaceae > Picea > Picea mariana. The sequence continues at coordinate 57,696 of JASDQU010751350.1, read as the reverse complement.
GAGATTATTACAAAGCAATATCTTTCTTCTCATGAATTTCCTGCATTTATTGTAAAATTAGTTCTTCATCTTCATCAAAAGCACCCATCTTCAAATAGGTTTCAAATATGAACATAGTGAAGGAAATTTGATTGTCTCAATCCATTAGTCTGTTGATATTATGGTAGTTGCGCGAGGTATTAAACTCTACATGTAACCATGACGAGACTAGAATATTCCGGGAAGTAAGAGAAACCCTAAAATGTTGGATAATAACCCTAGGAGACAAGTCGACTCAAGAGAATATTTATTATTGAGTTATTGGCCTCCAGAAGTAGAAGTCGGCTCAGTTAGGTCAGGCCTCCAGAAGTAGAAGTCAACCCAGTTAGGTCACTTGGAGGACTATAAATAAGAGGGCGCTAGAGCTCATTTGACACACTCACTCTCACAACTGCATAATACCAGTGGTGCACAAGTTTGAAGAGGAGATGCAACTAGATCTATTGAAAATGGCATTTCGATTTTGGCTTGGAATTTATCTTTGGTTATGGTTAGACTCTATGCCTAGTTATGGTTTGGACTTTCTATCTGTTACGCTAGCTCTGGAGAGAGGTACACTACCTTGGTTGGCTATTGTTTCTAGGGTTTTCTTCCAGAATTATTCTCTTTGTCAAGGTTAAGGTGCTCGGGGGTGGCCTTTGTGCCTATGGTTGGGTGACAATATTTCTATATTTTCTATGGTGAAACGATCACACCTATTTTTCTAACAGGTTATGGGCCCACACTATCTTCATACAGTCTAACCCCTGGAATATAGATTGGGAAGATTTTCTCAGTTACAGTTGCAGTTGCAATTAAAGTTTTGTTGCAGTAACGAAAACATAACCCTCTTGTTAAGGAACCTTAAGTGAAGATCTTGACCTAATTATTGGATATCCTAGTGCGCCCTAGCCTAGCACACCTCCTGGTACTCTTAGCAAGCCAAGACGTCAAGTTTGAGTTTTTGGTCAAAGTCAAAGGTTGACCAATTCAAAGCAGTCATGAATTACTCTATGAAGTCAGAAAACAAGTTAGAAGGGGATTCTAACTTCAAAACATGGAAGACAAGGATTGACCTCATCCTTGCCAAGAATAAAGTGTTGGATATCGTGAAAGGCAAGATCATGGAACCACAGCTTGAAGCGAGAAAAGAGAAGGAACCTCAGAATGTTGCAATTATGGAGAAGTTCAAGGACAATGACATCAACGCTATGAGTATCATAGCGGACTCTGTAAAATACCACTTGATACCCTACATCTCTCATCTTGACTCATCTAAGAATATGTACGATTCCCTAACTAATCTCTTCTCAGTCAGAAACATTGGACAAATAATGAGTCTGAAGAATGAGCTCCGTGACATGAAAATGAATGATGATGATAGCATAACATCATACTTTGTGAGAATCTCTTAGTTAAGAGATCAACTACAAGCTATTGAAGAAATCATTTAAAAAAAGGAACTGGTAAATATAGTACTCAATGGCCTTCCCAAGACATGGGATGCATTTTCCGCAAGCATGGACACAAGAAAGGAGTATCCCACATTTAATGAACTTTGAACTTGTTGTGCACAAGAAGAATCAAGGATTAACGCAAAAGAGAAATACCAAAATAAATATGATGATCAATCCTTCACAACAAAATTCAAGAATTTTAGGAATAAAAGGAAGTTTAGCTTAAGGAAGAAACCAAATCAAGAAAAGGATATGTCAAAAATACAATGCTTCAACTATAAAAAATATGGCAACTACATGAACACTGTCTTGAGTTAAAGAAAAGGAAGGAAATAGACGAAGCAACAATTGTCGAAGAAAGGGAACCCTCAAAGAAATCCAAGTATGATACAAACAAACTTCTTCTTCTAGTCAAGGTAACAATATTCTTCTAAGAAAAGATGGTCAGTGAAATAATATCTATGAAATAATAACAAGATAAGGATTGCTATTACGATGACTACAAGAAGATGAAGTACATTACAAAATTCTTGAGGAATCTATTATATAAGTAACAACTTATAGATAAGCCGAAATCATATTCAAACTTGAAGAGACCCAGAAGGAGTCAAATAAGAAAGAAGTCAATAATCAAGAGGAAATTAGAATAAGACTCGTGACACTTTGTAGAAGAAAATAAGAATGCAGATGGAAGCTTTGACTCTCTTAGATGGAGAGAGATGATTACATAATTCCAAAATAAGAGCATGCATTCATGCATGCAACGAGGATTAGGAGGGAGCTAATCCTAAATGATATGATCCGTTGAAGAATTCGTGAAGAATATGAAGTATTTGTCCATGTTCCAATTGAAATTAGTAGCCATGATAAGCAACACATGTTCAGTTTGACTCTAGAAGAAGTTTTCTTCAAAAAGAAGTCTTAAGTATCCTTGGTTGTCCATCTACATCCATGTTCCTATGATGAAAGGAAGAAGTTGGAATCTTTAGGAAGGAAGGGCATGGAATCTATAGAAGACTCCATGGACCCAAAAACTAAAGAGGAACACGAGGAAGAACATGAAGATTCCAAGAAAGAAAGAAAATCCATAAAAACCAGTTATTATACCAAGAATCATAAGACTACCAGCTTGGTTTGAACCCACTAGAATCAATCAACCAGAAGAAATGGAAGTTGGATGAAGAACAATGTATGTAAGAAAATGTGAAAAAGACTTATGAATGGAAGCATTGTGAGATTCAGAACTAGAGGTTCTTATAGAAGGAGGAGAAGAATATGACGACAACTTGTTCCAGTAAACCAGATATACCTCTTGTAGTATCCATGGATTGAAATTTACATGCAAAAGACTGTTCTTCCCAATAAATCAAACTATGAAAGAAGCTTATACCAGAAAGAGACCCATGTATGCAAATGGAATAAGATCTTGTATGGATTCAAGCAACTTGATGTAGAGTATCTCATATATAACAGACATGTGGTGAAAACTTCCTATGAAAAAGAAAGTGTATCATAATGGTTACTCAGAAGTTCAGGATGATGGATTGAAAATCTATGGCTAAATCCCATGATAACAGGTCTGAATAAGTTGAAGTGACTCTAATAAAATATACCCGTCTCTGTATTGAAAATTGATTGGCTCGTAAATACTCAACCATATATTTGTTTTGTGGGATGTTTGCATTATGACATACAACTACAATAACAGATCTGAATAAGTTGAAGTGACTCTAATAAAATAGACCCGTCTCTGTATTGAAAATTGATTGGCTCATAAATACTCAACCATATATTTGTTTTGTGGGACGTTTGAATTATGACATACATTGATTCAGATTGGACAAGGAGTACAAATCACAGAAGAAGTGCTACTTGGATATGTTTCAGTTTGAGCTTTGCCCCGATGTCATGAGCTAGCAGAAAACAAAATTCTATTGAAATCAACACTACAAAAGCAGAGTATATTGCAACGTGTGATGCTTGTATAGAAGAAATAAGTTGATTTATGGATCGTCTGATCATGTGTTGAATTCGACCATGATATATTGTAATGATCAGAGCTATGTGAAGCTTTCAGAGAAACCGATGTTCCATGACAGGCTGAAGTACATTGAGATAAAGCATTATATTCTCCATGATAAGTTATAGAAGAGAGAAGTGGTTCTCTAGTATATCTCCATAGATGAGCATATAGCATATATTTTGGTAAAGCCTCTATCCAAGATGAAAAGTTTGTGTACTTAAGAGACAAGTTGGGGCTCATGGAGACGACTTCCTTATTGGAAAATGAAGTGATTACTCCCAGGTTAGGAGGGAGCACTAATATGTTATTTATTTATGGAAAATCATTTTCCAGTTCAGGAAAATGGTCTAGGATGGGAAGTTCCTTTCCAGTTCGGAAAGTGGTTCGAGATTTCCGACAGACATGCATTTTCCAGTTCGAACGATCATTTTTGTAATGAAAATGGTATGATAGATTGTTGATGTACCATAGACGACAATTCCCCTTGTGGCCAATGTGGGGGAATGGTCTAGGACAGTCATTATTCTTGGTAGTCACTTTGAGTAGTGGTCAAGTAGAATGGCCTGCCTCGTCGGGTAGTTATTCTTTCGAAGTTCACAGTTGTGAGCAGTTTCGAAGAATGGCCCGTTTTGGAGGTTGGTGCAGGACAATCATTTCCATAGGAAATGGTCCGAACAATCATTCCCTAGGGAATAATCATTCTCTCCAGGTTGCATTGTGATTAGTGACGAAGGAATGGCCCAGTTAGGTGAATGGTCCAGGTTCAACAATCAGGGAAATGCATTCCCTAGGGCAAACTCATTCTCTCTAGGTTGCGCTATGATTAGTGCCGGAAGAATGGCCCAGTTAGGTGATTGGTACATGATTAGAAATTAGGGACAATTATTCTTCTATGCTTGAGAAGAATAGTCCAGATAGCCCATGGCTAATGTTTTACTTTCTGAGGGCAGATGCTCTTCCAAATCTCATAGATGTGAGTGGAAGAATGGCCCATATGACTCAATTTATATCATGATATTATTTTATGTAGTTTGATATCAGATGATATGATTGTTGTGGACACTATATGTCTCTAGAAAATAGTTGCATGCTACTATGGTGGATGTGATCCACTGGTAGTGACCGTGTGTCATTGGTTGGTAGCCGTGTGCTACTAGGAGTGGTTGTGTACCACTGGGTAGTAGTTGTGTACTACTATGGATAGACACATTTGTGTTCTATTGGATGGCATTGTTCTAATTTCCATAGAGACTATCACTAGTGTTGGAGATGATTGCCAACTAGATGGATAGTCAGTATGATGATGGACATACATTCTCCCTATGGAAAATGGTCCAGGACAATGATTCTTCTAGGACGTATGTCCAGATTAGATAAATGATTCTTGTATCACTCTGTGGAGTGAGTGACTTATTCAACATCATGCTTGATTACTCAGATGGAGTATGGATTCGAGAGGTGATGTAGTTGATTCTATCAGATGATACTAGTAGTGATGATGGTGCTCTTGATTTGACCATGAGATAGCTTGCGTGGCTATGATGATGCTACCAGTTGAATGGTTTGTTTGTGCTCAAGACCATTTCCTTTAATACCTCCCTAACTAGGAGGGAGTGTTGATATTATGGTAGCTGCGGGAGGTATTAAACTCTACATGTAACCCTGATGAGACTAGAATATTCTAGGAAGCAAGAGAAACCCTAAAACGTTGGATAATAACCTTAGGAGACAAGTTAGCTGATGAGAATATTTATTATTGAGTTATTAGCCTCTAGAAGTAAAAGTCGACCCAGTTAGGCCACTTGGAGGACTATAAATAAGAGGGTTCTAGAGCTCATTTGACACACTCACTCTCACAACTGCATAAGACTAGTGGTGCACAAGTTTGGAGAGGAGTTGCAGCTGCTACAACTGGCATTTCAATTTTGGCTTGGACTTTTTCTTTGGTTATGGTTGGACTCTCTGCCTAGTTATGGTTTGGAATTTCTTCCTGGTATGCTATCTCTGGATAGAGTTACGCTACCTTGGTTGGCTATTGGTTCTAGGTTTTTTTTCTGAAATTATTCTCTCTGTCAAGGTTAAGGTGCTCGGGTTGGCCTTTGTGCCTATGGTTGGGTGACAATATTGCTATATTATCTATAGTGAAATGAGCACACATAATTTTCTAACACGGTTGACTATCCACTGAGTTAAGAATCCTCTCTCTAATGTGTAGTTGATGTAATTGGCAATACGCACCAAGGAAACTCTTACTAGTGGCATGCAACAATATCCAAGTCTAAAAACAAGTCGATTATGAAAACTGATCTATAATCGATTCAGGAAATTCCTTCAAACAACGCTATTTAACTCCACTTGAACCTTCTGTCAATAACATATGTGAATTTTAAGTTGAACACATTGTATTGGACGATAAGGATCCAATCCACATGCTCTCTAACACACACTGCAACAAATCCACGTTAGTTGGTCTAAGTCAATGCTCCATCCATTGGTCCAAATGGTGGGTAATCTTACCACAAATAATCTACTTGAAATGAAAACATACTCAAGATATCTTCTTCACTTCGCGTTCCTAGATGCAAGCTTGATCATTGAATAGTGGATCACATTTTATAGATCGACCATTACTTAAAAAAATTCTAGTCGATATCACGAGGAAACGCTAAATTGCGTCGGTCTTTAATGAGGATGAAAATTGTGTTAGGCCCTTTAAGTTGACACTTCAATCATTCAACCTAGTCGTCAGATGATCAACGCACAAACTCAACCTCACTTTCAAGATTATAATTGCACACATGCAAAGTAATTTCACAAATTTGGAGACAAGTATTGCAACCTTTTTGACAAATCTTTAGTCGACAAGAAAGTACTCATATCACTCTTTTGCATACACTATGTAATGAACAACACTTTATAAGTATTGTTCCATGGAAAATACACATAGTGTCCATGAGTTAGGGAAAAACAACAAGGCCATCAACCACACTTCTTCTCAAATCCATGATCTTAGCAAGACATAACCACCAACTATCACATGAAAGTTCTATCTAGGACACCATACAACCGATCTAGGTCTACCCAATGCCAGTTGATTATGGAATAATACCCAAGCAAACAACAGATCATGCCAAACAAACCAGGTCACACAATGGTTGAAACTCAGAGAGGCTAAACCATAATATTCAACATAGTCCAAGAACATTGCATCTCATTAGAACTCACTTCATTGTGAAAAATTTTGATTAAGAACCAAGTAGCTTTGATACCATGTTAAAACAAGAAGAAAACAATAGAAGTGAAAACATAGATTCCAAGAGTAGTGGTGGTGTAATAGACACCATTATCACTTAAGTACAAGAACCAAGGCTCCATGTGTAGATGATGATATAGACCAATCCAAGATATTGTCTATATAGGTTTGGGTAGGTGACCAAAACCTCAATGTATGGGACCACACATCACATAATTGTCCATAAAATGTGTATTTGAAATGATCAAGTGGGCAAAGTCAACTCCATGTGCTCAGTTAGTGGTTAGTCAGTTTCATTCCTCAATCAACTCCATTAATGATTAGCTCCCTCTTCATGGTTGACTACACATTTTGACACACCAAAAACCATTGATTCCAACAGGGAAGCTATGGAATAAGCTTAGAGACAAGGTAGAGTAGCCCTTCATCCTTGCCATACTAAACAGGCTTGGATTTGTCCCTTTGCATATCAAAGTCATTGAAACCTTATTTTTTGAAGCACATGTCTCCCTTTTTATTAACCAAGTCCAATCTAAGAAAATTGGCCTCTTGTGGTCCATCCACCAACATCTCCCTCTAGCTCCATCCCTTTATGTGATATTGCTGAAGCCCTAAATGCCCATCCACAATAGAATGCATTGAGGGCTTATTCGAGGCATCCCTTCCCAGTCTAGATCAAGGTTAGATTGTAAATGGATTCTTTGCAAATGATTCTTTCCTTACTATACTTGAAGACATACGGTGCTTCACAATACCTTGAACTTCTCGCAACTTGTTTGCAAAGCCTCAAGATAAAAATTGTAGTTGACCAAGACTCAATGTTATCGTTAGAGTCACAAGTTGGGTAAATGTTCAAATTCCTTGGAATTCATTTTTCCTTTGAAGCCTCCCCATGGAGCTATGGGAAGTAGTGATGATGTTAAAAGCATATTAAAAAAATGACAAATGGATTTTGAAACCCTTATCTCTCAGAAGAAAATTTGAAATATGTTCCAAGGTGCTTGCACCCACACATGTATATTACTTCTTCATATTGGGTGTCTTTAGTACATGCCTATGCTAAATTAGAAAAAAATACTCAAAAATTTCTTGTGGGATAACTCTAGTAGGGAAAAAGGCTTCCATAGGGCCCATTAAAGCCACTTTTTCATCTCCAAGGAGGAAGTAGGATTATTATGGGCACTCGAACACCAACATGAGCATTGTTTTCCAAGTTGATCACTAGAGTAGTGGAAGGAAAGGAAGCTTGGAAATGCTTGCTACATAATTGCATTACCTTGGTTGTTCTGCATTACTAGTACATCTAGAGAATCCTTAATATCCAAGTTATTGACCCCTTTGACACATGTTCATATATTAAGTGTTGATGCTTTTGTAGCATCGGGAGGAATTCCCACTTGTGAAGTGTGGTGAGAATACCTTCCTCGCTAAGAGGGAGTGCTGATTTTTGTAGCTTCGGGAAAGTATTCTCACATGACCCTAGGGGCTTCATGGGTTTGGTGATGAGCTTTGTGGGCTTGTGTTGGGGCTTCACACCCACAAGGAAAGCCTAATTTGATGTTGAATTGTGGAGGGGCTTCTATGTTGACCCCAAAGAATTGTATATAAAGGAGAGAGGTCATTGTGACATCTCATATTGTAGATCATGTGTGGAGACATGATGGAGATAGCATAAGTGAGTTTGAACTTGTGCTAGGAGGCTTGGTGATTTCAACAAAGGGAAATTTTGCTAGGGTGGAAAATCTGACCTAGAGAAAGAGAAGTCGTAGGGAGAAAATTGTACGGAGGTGTCCATATAAATCTTCCATACATGTACGAGGGTTGCAGGTTGGCAGAGTCGCGTATGTACACGGGTTGTAGGTAGGCACATTCGCATAGATATGTGGGTCGCATGTGGGCATAGTCACGTACATATGCAGGTTGCTCTGGGCACAGTCGCATACATACACAGGTTGCAGAAGGGACAATCACGTAAATTTGTATAGTTTTTCTAAGGAGGAGCAGGTCCGTACAAGCTGACAAGTGACGTCAACAGGTCGTATAGGTGGTCTGCAACAGCTTTTTGGACAAAGAATATTTCCAGAATATTGTTGAGGTTTGGTTTTCTTCTTTGTATATTGGAGGACAAGGTTGTCCTCAGATTTGGTGATTTTGAGAGGACTAGTTTTGTCCTCAGATTTGGCGACTTTGAGAGGACTGGTTTTGGTCCTTAGATTTGGAGAATTGGATAAAGTTACAAAACATAAATATTGTGTAACTTTTGTATTGATGATTCATATATGATCTT
>JASDQU010751350.1:4663-18932 GCA_032191745.1 Picea mariana | reverse complement strand
ACTAAAAGACCATTGGTTGTTTTTCTCCTCTTTCTTATTCTATTTTGAATAGGGAAAGAAACCCCCAAGTAGACAAAGAATATTCTTCCAACCTTAAATTCCTATGTATGGGGTTTATAAATATTTTTAGCAACTTTAGCAACAACTTCTCCATTAACTTCTTCAAAATGTGACCGGAAATAGAATTGCAACAAAATAGATGTTGTTGAATCCTAAGTGCTCCTTTAATTTATCAATCAAGGTGCATTAACTTCAAGGTGTTGCACATTGTGTATGAAACTACGAGGTATTTGTCTACTAAGATGTGTCAAGTTAACTTGTTATTTTAATGTTGTGTAATATAAGATGCAAACTACTTGAAGCAAATAACAATAAAACCATAACAACYATTCATTACACGTTGGTTAAAAGACTTGTTCTGTAGCAAACCGTTCAAATCAAACAACAAATTTAAACCCAACTATTCATTCAATAATTGTTGAAACTAAACAATCATGCAATTAATGAAATATAATGAATGGACTTAGAAGGGAATCAAATGTTGTTGAAAGTAAACAAGTTCAAAAGTCACAATGCTAGAGAATGCAACCATTAAACACAATGCAAACATATAAATGTATGTACATTAGTTACATTCATTGGTTCTCCTCCTCAAGTTGGCCCTTACTCAAAGAGGGTTGATGAATCCCACTAACTCCAAATCTATTGTGAAAAGTTTATTTCATTAATTGAAAAGGTTGAACTACATCAACAGTGTTGCTATGCAACCTTGAAAGCCAAAAGGACAAACTAATTCAGTTCTTGGAATCTTGAGAATGGGTCCCAAGGAATTCCAAAAATTCCTTCAATTGATTCCCCTTAAAAATCCATGAGATGGACTCTGGCAAGTTCAAAAAGTGCCAAGAAATTGTTGGTTGGTTGATCCTCAAGCTCCATTATCCTTCAATCTTGATTGCTCCTATGAATCATAATTTCTTGGTGTTTTTATTAAGCTTGTTATGTTACATGATGGACTTTGAATTTGTTCATTCCTTGTTTCTTGGGTTGTGGAGTCGAGAGAAATCTACAACCTAAACTAATTTAGAGTGAACATTTCTTTACCAAGACTCTTAACTGTTCTTTCCAATAATTGTGTAAAAGCAATGTTGTAGCATCAGAAGGAAGACTCAATATCAAACACAATTTATCATAAAAGCAATGATCAACATTGGTAACCCATTATGTATCATGACTTCTTAACACATTCAAACTAGATAACACATGTAAACCAAATATTCCACCATTATTTCTCACAAAGCTGCAATGATTTGTAAACTGCCATGGATATTCCACCGATACAGTTCGTCACAACATATCTTATATTATATTGAAATATTTTATTATGCAACTTTATTTCCTTAGATATTAGATTTGTTGGCATGAAAATAACTAAAATATGAAAAACAAAGAACAAGCAAATGAATACAACATCCACACAAATGAACACAAGATGTATCATGGGAAATTCAAAATGGAAGAAAACCCAACTCAAAGGTGAGGCCTTGATCCAGAGTGGAATGAACTGATTAATAGATTGAAAACATAGAGATATGAAGAACAACATAGATATCTAGTGAACAATATCTTCTATTGAATAAACGAAATAGGTTGAAACTATAAAACTGCAGAACTAAAACACTTTCTCGAATGGTGGTAGTTATCTCTGAGAAGAGATGTGGCTGCTAAGCGCATCCATCTAAGCAGGATGATTACAATGAGGCTCTAGAGGCCTTTTTTATATTACTCATGAATGCCAAAACCCTAGACATCCAAAAACCTAACCCTAGGATGTGAAACGCCAAAAGTCATGTGGGCCCATGTGGGTAAGTTGGTACCTCAACTTCCCGGGGTCGTAAATTTTGCATACGACCTCCATTTTAGGTGTGTGATAGGTCGTTGGAAAGGTCTTTCAGAGAACTACACATTATGCCGTCAAACTCTGACTGCATTTATAGTTTTATAGTGGCGAGCCAAAAAAACATTGTTTAGGGCTCCAAAACGGCCCTGGAAGTACAAAAAGATGTGTTGACATGAAAACATACAAAATAAGCCAGTTGGATTAGGTGAGAGGCCACCAGTATCCACCTGGAAGATGTGTTGGGCTTCAGACAACCCCATAAGTGTAGAACCCACAATTACAAAGAAGTACAAAAGAACGCGTTGAACCAAAAAACAGACAAGAGGAGCTAGTTGGAATAGATGGGTGGTCACCAATATCCACCTGGATCAATCCTCCCCCCTTAGGAAGCAATGGTCTCCATTGTGTTTAGTTCCCCCATCAGGTGAGGAAAATTATGCTGGATTTGGCCCCGGGTGATTCACTTGCCTTGGTGTAGGAGATACCTTGTCTTGACAACCCAATAAAGTTGGATCTTTTGTTGGCGAGTGCCCTTGACTTGTGTGTCCACTATCTGATCAGTGGATGCGTGTTCCATGCAGTCAGGGTTGAGATATGTTGGTGTCAGTTGTTCTGCGATCTTTGAGGTGTCCAATAATGGTGGAAAATATGGTTGAAGGAGGTCCACATTGAACACTGGGTGTAGGCCAAGGAAGGGTGGAGTGTTGATCTCAAAAGCATTTCTACCCATAGCTTTGGTGATAGTGTAAGGTCCATAGCGAAGTGGGTAGAGCTTTGGATGGGGCCCTGTGAAACGCTCTTTCTGCAAATGTAACCAGACTTTGTCTCCAACCTGAAACTGGTGCGGTATCCTGTGTTGATCATGGTGTTACTTGTACTTAGCATTGGATTTCTGCAAAATCTCCTAGACCTATTGGTGGATGTGTTGAATCCGCTCAATGAATCTAGTGGCTTTGTCAGTCTCAGACTAAACATGGGAAGAGTTTGTCTGTGTGGTGGCAAGAGGTATTGCAACATCAATGGGACCCAAGGGTTGGAATCTCAGCAACACCTGAAATGGGCTATGACTGGTGGAGCTATGGAGAGCCATGTTGTAACTATGTTTAACATAGGGGAGACTCTCATCCCATGTACGGGGATGTTTAGAGTTGTACATGTGTAGGATGTGCACAATCATTCGATTAATTACCTATGTTTGACCGTCTGTTTGGGGTGGAAAGTAGTGGATTTAGTGAGCTTGGTGTCCAACAGTGACCAGAGACTCGACCAAAATGTGTTGAGGAACTTGTTGTCCCAGTCAGAGATGATGGTCTATGGTATCCCAAAATGGACCCAAACTCATTCAAAGAAGAGCATGGAAATATCTGTCGTTATGATATTCTTCTTGCAGGTTGTGAGGATGGCCATCTTCGAAAACCGGTCAACGACCATAAATACACAATAATTGCCTTGCTTGGTGGACATAAGGCTAGACATGTAATCCATTGAGATGGATTCCCAAGGATTCTTGGGAGTAGGAATAGGGGTGTATAAGCCTTGCTTCTTGATGGCTGGCTTGGCAATGGCACAAGCAGTGAAAGATATGGTATACTTGCTGATGTCCTGTCGAAGTTTTGGCCAATAAAAATGTTTCTGAAGAACGACCACAACTTTCTCCACGCCAAAATGTCCTGCCATCCGACTGTAGTNCTGTTTGGGGTGGAAAGTAGTGGATTTAGTGAGCTTGGTGTCCAACAATGACCAGAGACTTGACCAAAATGTGTTGAGGAACTTGTTATCCCGGTCGGAGATGATGGTCTGTGGTATCCCAAAATGGACCCACACTCATTAAAAGAAGAGCTTGGCAATATCTGTCGTTATGATATTCTTCTTGCAGGTTGTGAGGATGGCCATCTTCGAAAACCGGTCAACGACCATAAATACGCAGTCATTGCCTTGCTTGGTGGACATAAGGCTAGACATGTAATCCATTGAGATGGATTCCCAAGGATTCTCGGAAGTAGGAAGAGGGGTGTATAAGCCTTGCTTCTTGATGGTTGGCTTGGAAATGGCACAAGCAATGAAAGATATGGTATACTTGCTGACGTCCTATCGAAGTTTTGGCCAATAAAAATGTTTCTGAAGAACGACCACAACTTTCTCCACGCCAAAATGTCCTGCCATCCGACTGTAGTGGGCTTCCCAAATCATATTTGCACGCTCACTTGTAGGAACATAGAGATGGCCCAGATGGCATAATAGTCTGCCCTGAATATGAAAATCAGTGACAGTCATGCCTGTACCCAAGAGCTGATAGGTGGTGGCGAAGTCCAGATCTTGTTGATAAAGTTGGGGCCACTTTCATGCCAAAAGAGCATTTTTCCAAGTTGACATATAGCTTGTGTTGCCACAGAGTGCTCAAAACCTGCTGAATATGTCGCATGTGCTCCTCCCAAGTTCTATTGAAGATGAGGATGTCATCCAAATATATGACCACAAAAGAGTTGGTGAAGGGTCCCAATACATCATCCATCAACCTCATGAAAGTGGTTAGTGCATTTGTTAAGCCAAAGGGCATGACCAACAATTCCAAGAGACCTTCTTTAGATTTGAAGGTTGTCTTCCATACATCATTTGGTTCAATGGGAACCTGGTGGTAGCCAGACTTTAGGTCAATCTTGCTGAAGAACTTTTCCCCCTTGAGTTGGTCAAGAAGGACATCAATCCTGGGAATTGGTTACCGGTTCCTGACAACTATTTTGTTTAAGGCTTTGTAATCAATGCAGAGTCACCAAGTCCTGTCCTTCTTCTACACCAGTACAATCGGGCTTCCGCAAGGGGAAGAGCTGGGTCTGATGTGCCCCTTTTGAAAAAGCTCTTAGATCTGACGCTTGATTTCGTCATTTTCCATCAGCGAGCGATGATAGACTGGTCCATTAGGTAGAGGTGCACTGAGGGTCACATCAATTGGATGCTTGACTTGGCAGTGCATCGGTACCTCGGTGGGTGAGGAGAAGATGTCTCTATATTCTTCCACGATCTCGTCCACTTGCTTTTGCTGCAAAGAGAGGCTCTATGTAGAGGCCACAGATGTGGCAACGACCTTTTGCTTATTGTGAGCATGGATCACAAAGAATATGGACTTCCCAGTCTGTGAAATGACATTACTCCATTTCTTAGCAGAGATTAAAGAAATAGCAGTAGGTGGCACTACCTCTGGTATGTTGTACAATTGTCTACCCAAAGTAATAATAACACTGTGGGGTCTAGACTCATACACAACATGACGCTTCCACAAATATGGTTGTCCTAAAAGAACATCACAAACTTCAAGGGGGGAAATATCACACAATACCTCATCTTTGAAAGGCTTGATGTCGTAGGGAAGACGACACTGTTGGTTGATACGAATATATCTTCCTTGGCGAAGCCAACCGATGGTGTAGGGTTGTAGGTGCGGTGTCATTGGCAGGTCCACCGGCTTGACGACCTCTATTGAAATCGTGTTCTTTTTACTGCTGCTATCGACAATAAAATGAAGTGGAGCCCCCTTTACGCACATATGTGAGTAAAAGAGGCGTTCCCCTTCCTCTAGTTATTCTGGTTCGCTTGAACGGACTTTGGTGGTAACGACAGTGGAACTAGGTTCAACATCGATAATCCACTTCCCTCCTTCGGGATTTGATTCAGAATCAGAATCATCCTCTGACTCAAAAGCCTTCAACTCGACCATGAGTGACTGCTTAAAGTGATATTCTTCAATGTTGTGCCAAGGTATTTTATGGTACTCACACCATTTTCTCTTGTCCTTCTTTGTCTTCCCATTGCCCTTCTTATGTTGCAGCTTGGACTGGTTGTCTTGNCCCTCTTTGCTTTGTCCCTTGCTATGTGGGTTGGGACCGCTTTTTCCCTGCTTCGGCTGTGAGGAGTTTCCAGATCCAAACTCTTGCCTCTTTTGCTTAAATTTATGCTCGATCTTGACAGTGTATCTATAAGCCGTACCCAATGAGGTGATGTCCATAAACTCCATTTATGTTTGAATGTATCTATGCAAACAACCATGGTATTTGAGCACCATATGTCGCTCAAAGTCTTTGATACCCAATTTGGTGTGTAGGGTATGGAAAATATTGGTGAAATCTGGTACTGTCTGGTCCCTTTCTTGACGCAGGGTGGTCCATCTGGTGTACTGGTCCTTGTAGCTTCCAACATGGTAGTATTGTTCTTTAATGGCATCTCGGAAGGAATCCCATGTAGGGGAAACCACAAATATTGCAGATTCCTCTACGACCCTTTTCTCAGAGTAAGTATCCCACCAGTCCTTAACATGGGGGACGACCTTGAGGAGTGCAAAAGTAATCTTTTCCCTGTCGGAAAAATTGTGGACCGAAAAATACCCTTCGAGCAGATTCAACCATTTATCTATAGCATCTGCATCTATCAGTCCTTCAAATAACGGAATATAAAAATTTGCATGTGCCTTGAAAGGGGTTGCATGGCCACTTGATGAAGATGCTTCTCCCGTGGGCAGCCATTGGAGTATCTGCGCAAAGTTGTCCATCATTTTGTTCCTTTGTTACGTGAGGGATTCCTTGAGCAACATTTTAATAGGATCTCCTGCTCCATCATCTTTATTTTCGTCCCCCATGGGTTGTTGTCGGGCTCAACTTGACCGATCTTGAAATGGATCAATTGGTTTGAGTCCCAACTTCTTGTACCCAAATCTTGTCAGGGACATGCACAAAGAAAAACAAATGAAGAGAAGACCGCTCTGATACCATTGATCCGGATTTAGGAGCGTAATGAACTGATTAACAGACTGAAAACATAGACATATGAAGAACAACATAGATATCCAGTGAACAATAACTTCTATTGAATAAATGAAATATGATGAAATTGTAAAATTGCATAACTGAAACACTTGCTTGAATAGTGGTAACTATCTCCGAGAAGAGATGTGGCTGCTACGCGCATTCGTCTGAGCAGAATGATTACATGAGGCTCTAGAGGAATTTTTAATATTACTCATGAATGCCAAAACCACAGACATCCAAAAACCTAACCCTCGGAGGTGAAATGCCAAAAGTCATGTGGGCCCCTATGGGTAAGTTGGTACCTCAACTTTTCGTGGTCGTAACTTTTGCATACAATCTTCGTTTTAGGCACGTGATAGCCCATTGGAAAGGTCTTTCAGAGAACTACACATTACGTGATAAAACTATGACTCCATCTATAGTTTGACTGCGGCGAGCCAAAAAAACACTCTTTAGGGCTCCAAAACGACCCTGGAAGTACAACAAGATGTGATGACATGAAAACATACAAAATAAGCTAGTTGGATTAGGTGAGAGGCTACAAGTTCCACCTGGAAGATGTGTAGGGCTTCAGACATCCCCAAAAGTGTAGAACCCACAATTACAAAGAAGTACATAAGAATGTGTTGAACCAAAAAACGGACAAGAGGAGCCAGTTGGAATAGATGGGTGGCCACCAATATCCACCTAGAACAGGCCTATGCTATGCTTTCTTTTCTTCAGTTATGAAAATGAAAATACAAAGAAATAGGCACTCGCTATGGAGTTTTTCTTTGACAATGTGGCCTAAATGGCCATTACAAAATCTTTTTACTCCTATGTTATTGTCTCAAATCCCACTCCTAGATGCTCTTCTCTATTAAATTTAGAGTTGTTGTTAGGTTATTTTCTATTTTCTAGAGCATTTCCAAAACAACAACATAAGTAGGATCACTGAAAGAAACACAATCACAAGGTACACAACATTTTATCTCAGGAAACCCTCATGAAGGAGAAAACCCAAAAAAAACTTCCTCAATAATAGATTGCCAATACAATGCCAAGACTTAAGACCAAACCACCAAGAATAGACTAGGACTAAGCATGCACCTCTCTCTCCTTCTTCTTGCAATTGCGGCTACCTTCAAAAGATGCGCACTAGAAGTGTGAGTGAGTGGGTGAACAAATGAGGCGCCATCCTCATTTATAAATACTAGTGAGGAAGGGATAGGTTTATGTCTTTTCACTTAGCTGGGTTGGCCTCTTCCAAGAGTGGTTAAAACCACTATATAAACCCTAGGGGCCGACTTCACAAATACCACCATATAAATATGGTTTGACCAATCCACAAAAGGGGATTTGGTCTTATACAAGACTCGACATGATCAATCCACAAAAGGGGATTTGATCTATAAGATAATAACTCAATTATAATTAGAATATTCTTCGAAGTTACAATATTTCAACACTCCCCCTTAATGAGCAGGGTATTATACCGACATAACCCAATACAACATCATCAGAAGAGAGAGAGGGAAGCAACATCATCAACATCTGGAACACTGACTGACCTATCTACAAATCATCAGAAGTTTTTCTCATCATCAGTAACATCATCATTCACAACATGGGGTTGGAGTAGCATCATCATCATCACCTACATCAACATCAATTAACATAACACTAAAGAAACAATATCACCAACCCGAGGCCGGTACACCATCATCAACAACATGAGGCTAATACAACAACATGATCAACAACACAAGGCTRATACAACATCATCAATARCACGAGGTTGATACAACATCATCAACAACACAAAGGCTKATACAACATCATCAACAACAACACGAGGTTGAAACAACAACATCATCAGCACGAGGCTGGGATAACAACATCATCATCATATGGAAACAGAATGAGGCAGGTGCAACAACAACATTTTGTGGCACTCTGACAGATCGTTCTTATCGAACCTTCGATATCTGCCTGAGAATCATAATATTCCCTAGGATATAAAAATCCTAACGAAGTTTCCACGTGGTACTCTGACAGACCGTACTTACCAGACCTTCAGGATCTGCCCAGGAATCAAAACATTCCCTAGGATATAAAATCCTAATGGAGCTACCACCACTGACCACAACTGGTATATACATGCACAGGTACTCTAACAGACCGTCCTTACTGGACCTTTGAGATCTTTCCAGGTATGATCAATCCCCTAGGATATAAAATCCTAACGGAGCTACCCGTTGTTGGTTAGGATACCATAGTATCATCAGCATCACTCCCCCTTTCGAGGGAGGTCCTTTCGGACAACACCAAACTTGTCTCGGAAGTACTCAAACTTTACATGAGATAGAGGCTTGGTCAACACACCTTCAACATGCTCATCTGTGCCAACATATTGGAGCTTTACAAATCCCCTCTGCACCATATCACAAATGTAGTGATACCAGATCTCTATGTGCTTTGACCTATCATGGAACATTGGGTTCTCCGTTATCTTTATGCAACTTTGGTTATCACATAGAATCATGATGGCTTCCATATCCAGATTGAATAGACCTGTCAAAAACTTTCGAAGTCATATGGCTTCACAACTGGCGGAACATCTTGCAATGTATTCCGCTTTTGTCGTGCTGAGAGAAATACTGGATTGCTTCCTGCTCTACCATGAAGTCATAGCTGACCCTAGAGTGACACAACATCCTGAAGTGCTCTTTCTATCAGAAACACTTCCAGCCCAATTTGAATCAGTATAACCATACAGTCTGAAGTCATGATCTCCAGTATAACAGAGACCATAATCCAACGTATCCTTAAGGTATCTCATCACATGCTTTGCAACTACAAGTGAACACGTCTGGGCTCTACCAGATACTGACTCAAGGTGTTCACAACAAAGCATATCTGGCCTGGTATTCGTCAGATACAACAACGAACCAATAATCTGTCTATATAGTGTAGCATCAACCAATTTTGACGAAGTATCAACCAAGAGCTTCAACTTTGTTTCCATGGGTGTGTTCATGGATTTACATTCCAATATGTCAAATCTCTTCAGTATTTCAACTGCATACTTCCCTTGGTTAAGGAAGATCTTCTCTAGGCTCTGCCAAACTTCAAGACCTAAGAAATAATGCATCAAGCCTACGTCTTTCATCTCAAACTCTGTAGCGAGCTTCTTCTTACAATCTGTGATGATCTTTTCTTCTCATGTTAAGAATAATTCATCCACATACAATAGAAATATAACTGGCTCATCATTCATATCCTTGAAGTAAAGGTTAGAATCGGATTTACTCTTGGTAAATCCCAAGCTCGTCAGGAAACTATCAATTCTGCCATACCAAGCTCTAGGAGCTTGCTTCAACCTGTACAGAGCTTTCTTCAACCCGCAGACATGAGTCTTTCTATCTTCAACTTCAAACCCTTGTGGTTGTTCTATATACACTTATTCTTCAATAACACCATTTAAGAAGGTTGTTTTCACATCCATCTAGTGTAACTTCCACTTCATTTTGGTTGCAAGAGCTATGATGGTTCTGATATAAGTGTATCTGGCTACAGGAGCAAATGTCTCTTCATAATCAATGCCTTCCTTTTGAGAAAAACCATGAGCTACAAATCTTGCTTTATGTTTTTCAATACTTCCGTCTGCGAGATGTTTTATCTTGTATATCCATTTGGAAGATACCACATCTTTGTTCTTTGGTCTGGGAACTATTTCACATACATCATTCTTTATAATGGATTGATATTCTTATGTCATGGAATCCACCCATTCTTTCTTCTGAATGGCTTCTTCAAAGCAAGTAGGTTCATTTTCTATGAGATCAGACATCAAGGCCATATAATTGGAGAATGGCTTAGGTTTCTTGCTTTGTCTCATGGTTCCTTCTGGGGCACCATACTTCTCTTCATATTGAATAAGTTCCCTCGCCCAAGCTGGATTTCTCTTGTGAGAGATCATCATCCGAGGAGGTTCTTGATATTCTACCATATCACGATCTTATGGAATCTCGTCATCATGAGTAACTGTAACTTCCTTCACTGGTTCTGCAACTCTAGGAGCTACAGGTACTTCTTCATATACTTCTTCAAGCCGACATTTCCTTGGTTACATCTTCATAAAATGTTACATCTCTACTGATCTCAATATGATGGCAACCTGGTATGTAAATTTTGAAGGCCTTAGAGACCTCACAATATCCAACAAATATTCCCTTCTTTCTGAAGGATCCAACTTAGTTCTTCTCTCTTTCAGAATGTGTACAAACACTGGACAACCAAAGATTTTTAGATGGCTTACTTTTGGCTTCTTCCCGGTGAAAATTTCTTCGG
This sequence comes from Picea mariana, assembly GCA_032191745.1. Taxonomy (NCBI): domain Eukaryota; kingdom Viridiplantae; phylum Streptophyta; class Pinopsida; order Pinales; family Pinaceae; genus Picea; species Picea mariana. The sequence continues at coordinate 7,907 of JASDQU010751350.1, read as the reverse complement.
GGGTTTTGAATCCAAGTGCACTATGGGATAATCTGTTTTGGACATAAACTTTTGTTCTTGTTGCTTCAACCCATAAGTGCATTGGAAGATCTTGATTGTGGATCATAGTCTTCACTACTTCCATTATTGTTCTATTCTTTCTTTTTGCTACACCATTTTGTTGAGGATTATAGGGAGTGGTGAGCTCCCTCTTAATATCGACATCTCTGCAAAAGATTCCAAATTCATTTGAGGTGTATTCTCCTCCATTATTCGACATGAGTGTCTTGATTTTTCTTTCGAAGAGATTTTCTACCAAGGCTTTGAATTCCTTGAAATTTCCGAGTACTTCATCTTTTGATTTCAAGAAATAAACCCAAGTCTTGCGAGAATAATCATCAATAAATGACACATATTATACATACCCACTTAGAGAGGTTGATGGCATTGGACCACATACATCTGAGTGGATGAGCTCCAAGATTCCTTCTGCTTTACTGTCGCTCTTTGGGAAAGGATTATTTATGTTCTCTCCTTGTGCACATCCCTTGCATACACCTTCATGATCAACCTTGAATTCTGGTAAACCTGTAACTACCTTACTTACATATGGTAACGCTTTGTAGTTGATGTGAGCTAGTCTTCTATGCCAAAGTTCACAAGGACTCTCAATTGAGTGAGTCAAGGCTGCATCTGAGTGATCTTTTAGGTTATATAAGCCACCTTCTTCTATTCCAATAACAATTGCATCTTCTATGGTTTTTCCCTTAGGCCACATAAGAGCTTCACCATCTATGAACGTAACCTTGAAACCTTTCTTATCTAGAGTTGAAATAGAAATTAAGTTCTTCGTCAAACCTGGTACATGAAGTACATCCTTCATTCTCATCAGAGTCCCTGGATCAAGTTTGTAGGTGGATTCTCCCATTCCTTTGATAGGATACTGATGATCATCTCCGAGTGCAACTTTCTAGGGAAAGTCCTTTTTTGTAAGGCTAGAGATAATGTCCCTCTGACCTGTCATGTGCTTAGAGGCACCACTGTCTATGAGCCAAGTTTCCTCTCTAGGTGTTACAGATCTTGAGAGGGAGGAAAATAAAACATAATATTCAATCTCTTCTTTAGTCAACTTCGTGGGTGGCTCATCATCTTCAACTGCATGGGAATGATGTATTTTGACATTTCTCTTCTTGTATTCTTCCCTTCTAGCAGGACAATTCTTAGCAATGTGTCCCATCTTATCATAATGATAACATTGATAAGAGGATAAATCCTTTTCTTTTCTTTGACCCTTATGATATTTCTGGAATCTCCTTGGAGGGTGAGATTCTTTATGGAAGTGGGTGAATTTCTTTGGGGAGTGAGATTCTTTGTGAAGGTGTGTCTCCTTTTGGAAATGAGACCTTTTATTTCCTCCTTCAACATGAGCATCTAGGGCTTGATCTTCATCCCTTAATAGTATGGCTTCTCGGTTGGCTACTCTTGCTTCTTCTTGAACACATTCTTCCCATAGATTGTCAAATTGGAGTTTTTATTTTCTTACACAAATGGTTTGGATGAAGGCATCCCAATGTCTTGTGAGACTATTAAGAGTTTTCATGATGAGTTCATCTTCATCCAAGTTGTCTCCAATTGCTTCTAGTCGTTCTTTGAAATGAGTAACCCTAGAGAAATAGTCTTGAATTGTTTCTCCTTTCTGCATCTTTGTATTTTGGTTAGGGCATCAAACATCTCTTTTGGAGAATTCTCAGAAGATACTTGAGGTATCAAGTGATATTTAATGGAGTCTACAATGATCCTTTTGGCCCTAACCATATCCTTTTTTTACTTCGCTTTGGCTGGATGTTCTTCGGGTTTGAGTACATTTTCTTTTATGAATTTTGCAAGGTCATTCTCTTCAAGACTGAGTCCAATTCTGTAGTTCTAGCCATGGATTTTTCCACACCTTCTAACTTGTCAACAAGCTTGTAGCTTGTAGACATCTTGACCTAGAGATGGGAAAATGATCAAAAAATGAAAGTGCTCAGAAAATGAATCTGAACTTACCAGGAGATGCATAGGGATGAGGCGAGTAGGCTGGAGCTGTTTGTTTTAAAAAATTCCAAGTTTTATCCCTTGAAACTTGACCTGCACAAATCAAGACTGGTACTTCTAGTACTGGTTCTAGTTTCCTGGTTTTCTGGTACTAGTCAAAACTAGGGTTTAAATTTCTGGAGGCTTTGGCCACTGAAAAGGTGCACTCAAGCTGTCAAATGATGCGGTAGGGTAGGGCACACTTTTCTAGATGGTTTTTAGTTTGAAATTCCTCTTCAATAAAAATCCCTAATTTCCTTGTACGGTAACAATGACATTTTTGGATACCCAATGAAAGATTCTCTATTCAGTCAAGATCCGATACCATGTTAAATTTAGAGCTGTTATTAGGTTCTTTTCTATTTTCTAGAGAATTTCCAAAACAACAACATAAGTATGATCACTGAAAGAAACACAATCACAAGGTACATAGCATTTTATCTTGGGAAACCCTCATGGGGGAGAAAACCCAACAGTTACTTCCTCAATAATAGATTACCAATACAATGCCAAGACTTAATACCAAACCATCAAGAATAGACTAGGACTAAGCATGTGCCTCTCTCTCCTTCTTCTTGCAACTGCAACTACCTTCAAAAGATGTGCACTAGAAGTGTGAGTGAGTGAGTGAACAAATGAGGCACCATCCTCAAGTATAAATACTAGTGAGGAAGGGATAGGGTTATGTCTCTTAACTTAGCTGGGCCGAATTATTGCAAGAGTGGTTAAAACCACTATATAAACCTTAGGGGTCGACTTCACAAATACCACCATATAAATATGGTTTGACCAATCCACAAAAGGGGATTTGGTCTTATACAAGACCCGACATGATCAATCCACAAAAAATGATTTGATATATAAGATAATAACTCAATTATAATTAGAATATTCTTCGAAGTTACAATATTTCAACATTCTCAACTATGGAACAAGAACAATGCTAAAAAATGGAATCCTTTCTCCTCCTATTGGCCCAATATTTAACATAACTTGATAGTTATCTAGGGTTTGGGTTTTTGCATGTCTCAACCCTTAATTACTATAAGGTTTTGGAACTTCTATAATATTCTTGAAAGTCCACATGTGATTAGCCCGCATGTGTGAGTAATGGGGGCTGACATGGCATCCACTTGGTACCATGGTGGTCAACAAGGTAGGTTAACTTGTGGGAAGCATAACTTCCACATAC
>JASDQU010751348.1:24479-34715 GCA_032191745.1 Picea mariana | reverse complement strand
TTCTTTGGTTGCAAGATGTATATGACAAAACAAACCCGGTGGCTAGATAATTGGCTAAGTATTGGACAACATAAAGTTTTTATATTTATTCCAATAGTATTCATATTAATATATATTAATAGATTATTTCTAGTTCAAATGTAAATCATCTTCCAATTTGCAGGATGTTGTTCGATTCACAAATTTTGTTGAAATCATGAAAGTTTTGAGTGCAAGATGTATATCATGAAACAAGAAGCAACAGAGTTCGAAAATGCCAACCCGACAACCGTGGCCATAAAATTGGCTAAGTATGGAAAGGAACAATGGTCGGTCATATTTGTCATGTGAAAATATAGATGGAGATGAATATATGTCAACCCGCCAACCTTGGAACCCACGATCATAGAAAGGCGACTAAGTATATAATCAGAAAGCGATAATAGACGGGAAGAATAAAAGGGGAAAAGGGCTAAGTATCTCACAGAAGAAAATCTACTGTTTGTTTATTAATGCCAATATTTTTGAACCCCTGGTGAGTTCTCACTAGTAAAATAATAAATTGCAGATCACATAAGTTCTTTGGCTGCAAGATGTATATGACGGAACATGGGAAATAAGTGTTGGATACCGCAAACCCAGGACCCAGTGGCCAGATAATTGGCTAAGTTTTGGCGAAGAGAAATTTTTTATATTTATTCCAATAGTATTCATATTAATATATATTAATAGATTATTTATGGTTCAAATGTAAATCATCTTCCAATTTGCAGGATGTTGTTCGGTTCGCAAATTTCATTGAAACCAATAAGCAATAGAAAAAAAAAATAACACACACACACACATATATGACGCAACATTTTTTTTATATGTACAAATATTATCAAATAGAAGAAGATGCAATATATGCAAAATATTGAATAGGAACATGACGTCAACACTTGAGTTGCCTTGTTGTAATTGTCATTAATTCATTCTATTTACGGGACCCTGAAGAACGAAAGCAGGACGGGTCCTCCCATTTGTTTCTTTAAGTATAGGGTGAGCGCCACATAAGTATGGCCTATGAAAAATTATTCTTCCATGTAAAATGTAAGGAATGAACATAATAGCCTTTATTTAAATCAAAGTGTTGGGCAACAGAAAGGAAATCTTGTCATCCATGTTTAACGACACACACAAAAAAGGTACAAAATAAAATAAAAAGAAATACCAGATATTGGAAAACACCATAAAAAAATCGCAAATATTCTATATTCAAATAAGTTGGGTTACAAAATACAACTGAGATTATTTGCCACAATGACTACGATTTGGCCAGCCGTCGACAAAAAAAAACAAATATGTACAATAATGAAGCTTGTGGACATTATTTTATAGATTTCAAATTGACGATCAAATGCTTGATTCGTAAAAAACAACGAGTTGAATATCAATTTCAGGTCTTGGACTTCATTGGTGCTGCCAACTAGATCTAACCCAACTTTTTGAATAGCTTGTCTCTTCTAGATATGGCCTGCCTGCATTGGCTGGTTATTCAACATTCCATAATTTGTTAAGTGTCAATTTCCCTCCCTCATCTAAAACTTTGGGTTTAAGGTGCCTTCCTTGTAATGTTTCTAATCATTGACATGTGAGACAACCTAGAAATGTGTTTCAGGCCCAATTCAAAGACGAGGGAGTCGTTTTATGTGACATCGTCTTTGGGGGAAAAAAATCCTGTTAGGAAACAAAAGATGAGATAAGAAAAAAAATTCAAGTATGTTGTGACTGCTATTCTCCCTTTATTCGATCATCTATTTGGTTGAAAATCTTGCATGAATATTTGTATGTTGAACTTCTTTGTTTTATTACTATAAATTGGAAGGGATGTCCAATCCATTTGCAAAATGTTCCTCTATTGAAGTACATAGCTTCTTCCAACAGCACAAATCTGGAAAGTGTATCAAATGCTGCAGATCACATCAGAATATATCTTTCACCGTAGGGGTGGTAGAAATGGTGGCCCACAAAAAGGTATGGAATGTTCGGAAGTGACACTAAATATTACTCCATGCTCGAATACACTCCAAAGGAAATTATAAAATTGGATACCCACAAACGTGATAAATTGTATGCACGTTTGAATCAAGATTCTAAAATTACAGAACATTTTATGCCAAAGTTGTAAAAAAATTGACAGACAACTAGTTTCTATATCAAAGAGTGTTGAGCGACCTCTGGATGGAGTAACAGACTCGACATACAATCAACTTTTGATCGCTATTGATACTAATGTCAAGTGTAATAAGTTGTGATCCCAGGTTCCAGGTAGTTTCACCTTCAGGCATCCACACAGGCAGTGACCCTAGGATCCAGATAGCTTCGGCTTCAGACATTGACATTAGCGGTGGCAATGGGAACAGTGCTATTGACTGCAGTGCGACAATGCAGTGAACAAGTAGGGTTGTCATTGTCAAAGCACTTAAACTACAGGATTGTCAGACCTGCAAAGAACATCGACTTTAGTGTTTCTTTCTCACGGCAACTACAATGTTTCTTTGTGTCCATAAATCTTTGGACATTGGGTGTCCTATGCGATAATGACCTTGAAATTAGGTACATGTCAGACATTTATTATCTGACATTACAGTGTTAATGCAATTTCCATAGTGGACGACAGCTCAATTGCATTGGCACAAGCAATATTAATTTTGTGATTAATTAACATCCTTGAAGGACGTCAATCCCAAACAATGCCTAAAACTTTTCGAACAACCGTGTGTTCAAAAAACACATTTTTCTATATTTTAAAAAATAAGAAATTGTATGGTTTGAACATTTGTTTTTTCAAATATCGTATCAATTGCAACAGAAGAAATGCATTTTCCTTATCCAAAGCAAGGGAAACAACAAGAAGATTGACATTAGGTGGAAACAACTCTGGAATACACCACTACATTAAGGTATCTTCTAAAGAATGAAATAAAATGATTACATGAAGGTGGTAGTAAAAGGTGATTTTTAGAAACCAAATCATTACCTAAACACATGAAACTTCTTGCAGAAGGTGGTAGTATAAAGTAATCCTCAGAAAGTGTTGTATAGTCCATAATCCATAATTCCTTCCCATTAACGTTTTCCAATTACATGTCGATGTAGGGATTATAAATTTTTGAGAGCATCGTTCCCTGGTTATATACCCACCTTCAAGTAGGAGGGGAATATTCGTGTAAATAGGGGCAAGCCCATCGACCCAGATGAAATCATATGCATAGGAATAGTAAAAAAAAAAATGTATAGTAGCAATAGAAAGTTGATTGTATGTGGAGTCTGTAACTACATCCAGAGGACAATGAATAAACTTTGACAAAGAATATGGATTTTTGTCAAGTCTGTTACCACACCTAGAAGTAGCTCAACAAACTTTGAAATAGAAACTTTTGTAATTTTAGGATGTCGTTTTAACCACCCATACAGTTTCTCATACTCACGACGATCCAAATTTATAATTTCCTTCTGATTATATTCGCGAACGGAGGAATATTTCGCGTCATTTCCGAATATTACAGACCATTTTGCAAGCCACAGTAAGTACGACTCCTCTGATGGAAGACAAATTCTTGTGTGCTCTTCAAAATTTGATACACTTTCCAAATCTGTGTTGTTGGAAGAAACTATATACTTCAACGAAGGAGCATTTTGTAGGTGACCTGAAAATCCCTTCCAACTCCCAGTAAGAAAACAAAGAAGATCAACAAACAAATATTCAGGCATGCCTTTCAACCAACCAAAGCATCAAATACAGGGAAAACACCAATCAAAAGATACTTGTTTTTTTCTTTTTTTTTTTTCCTGTCTGAGTTTCCGTTGGCTAATAGATTTTTTTTTTGGCTCAAATCTCATGTCACATAAAACCATTCCATCATCTTTAAATTCGGCCTCAATGGCATCTCTAAGTTGTCTTACATGTCCATGACCAGGAACATTACAACGAAGGCACCCTAAATCCCAACTCTTTGATGATAGAGAGAAATGGGAATAAGTATTTAAAATAAACGTTGGAGGATGACAATGGAATCTTCCATAGATTTTGGTTTAATTCATCTTAATGGAAGATTCCCTCGATATTTTCACTTATTAATTCCAATATTTTCGAATATGTGTGTTGAATAATGACTAATAGCACGTATTAACATTCCCATATCCAAGCTTATTCTCAAATATGACAACCTGTAAGATATGCATAGTATTAAAGAGGGACATGCCGTCAAGACCTTTGTGGATGACACATTCATGGACGGTAGCATGTTAGTACAATATTGCACTGTTACTATGATGATGCCTTTAAAAAACTAAAATAATCAACACTTTTTTGCAAATTCAAAATGCACGCAATTTTTTTTATTAGATCCCATAATATTTGCCTGTTTATGCATTTTAATGGGAGATGTCCTTGAGATTTCCGCTTATTAAAGTCAATATTTTCAAACCTGTCTGGTCGTTTGTCACTTTTAAGAGCATAATTAATGTTCATTGGGAAGGGGGGAAGGTGGCGGGGATGGAAGGGAGCAAAAAAATACTTTTAAACTTTTCTGAACCCGGGAACACATGAACCCACAAAACTTTGAAGACTCGACTAAATATGGAAAGGAAGGTCGGACAGACAGAGTCATCATAGGTAGAGGCAGGGTTGTGAGTTCGAGGAGTCCGAGGTTTAATTATAGAGCATGAAAGTTTTGGGTGCAAGATGTATACCCCGAGCACGAGTTACCATAGTTCAATATCACCTATTCGCGAACCCGCGTTCATAAAATTGGCTAAGTATGCAAACGAACGTCGGTCAGTCGGACTCATGATGTGAAGATATATATGGAGATGATGATTTTTCAGTTCTCCACACCGAGAACCCACGAGCATAGAAACATGACAAAGTATAGAACCAAAAACGCATAATAGAGGGTAAGAACAAAAGGGAAAAACGAGAAAGTTTAGAAGAAATTGGATAAATATGAAAACGAACGGCGAACAACCGGACTCATGATGTGAATATATAGATGGATATGACGATTTGTCAATTGGACACCCTAGGAACCCGCGACCACAGAAACTTGGCAAAGTATAGAACCAGAAATGCATAATTGAGGGGAAGAACAAAAGGAAAAAATAGGAAAGTTTACAAGAGGAAAAAGAAAGGGAGAGAAGAACTTTATCGCTCACACATAAACACTTAATCTCATAACTATGAAGCCATAGAAATACATTAACCATGGGAAAAACATTGTCAACAATGAAACATAGTTGGATCCCGACAAACTCTGGTTCAAGCCATAAGAGATGTAATTTACATCTGCTACAAAATTTTGCATATTATTTTATCTTAATAGTATTTTCTAGGGAGCCAACTGTAAAACCATGTAACAACAGATCCAACTGTAGATGCAGTACCCTAACATCACAAAGTTTAAGCAAACAAGAGCAAGCAACAAATAACAACCTAGCTAAGAAGCACCAAAAGGCCCAACTACAACTGCAGGACCCGAACCTTGCAAAGTTGAATCAAACAACAATAAGCAGCATCCAACAAACAAAGAAGCAAGCACCAACCAACTAACCAGGAATGTCGGTGAAGCAACATCAGGTTGTGAGACCTGTCAGGCAAAATTCAAAGCTGGCAGGACCGTCCAAATGCCTGCCACTGTGCAAGAAATTAAGAAAGGTGTGGTTTTCACGGTTGGTATTTTTCAATACTGGGAGTGATCAAAATACTATTGCAGTTCATCTTTGTATGTGATTACTATGACCAGAGAAGCAAGACTATAATGTTATCTTTGTCTCGTTCCTGATCACCAATGTTCGACCCAAAACCTACTTCCATCACATTCACAGTGATGCATAGGAAAAGGGAATCATATTTTCTCCTCACATACAAATATTTTTTGCAAGAGGATTTCGACTCAGGCATCCCCGACAGTCAAATTTCCAACCTGAAAACTGCAGATAGAAAGTGAAGCTAATCACTACACCCAAACCTGCCCGTCAACGGGGAATGACATAAGGCCAATGTTCCACACAGAACCCACCTCCATCAAAACCACAGTGATGCATGGGAAAACAAAATCATATTTTCTCCTCACATACAAATATGTTTTGCAAGAGGATTTCGACCCAGGCATCCCCAACAGTCAAATTTCCCACCTGCAAACTACAAATAACAAGAGAATCTAATCATGACACCCAAACCCGCCCGTCAACGGAGAACGATAGAACGCCATTGTTCGACACATAACCTACCTCCATCACAACCACAGTGACACATCACAAAAGGAAATTGTATTTTCTCCTCACATACAAAGATGTTTTGCAAGAGGATTTCAACCCAGTCATCCCTAGTAGTCAAATTTCCCACTTGCAAAATGCAAATAGAAAGCGAAAATAAACACGACACCCAAACCTGCCCGTCAATGTGGAACGACAAAAGGGTAGTTCCAATCGCGGTTGCAAAACCCCAAGCGTGCAAAATGAAACAAGACCAACAAGAAAACAAGAACAATAACAACAAGCAAATAATAAATCAATGAATATGCAAGAAGCAAGCATGAACCAATGAACCAACAAGGTCATTGAAGAACAATATTGCCCACATTGACTGCAGAGAACATTGCATATAAAAGAAAATGGAAGAAAATGGAAGAAAATGTATTGTAACAGGCTTGTTAAGTAAACATTTAAGGTTGTGAAGCCTGTTAGGTAAACATTTAAGTCTGTCAGAACTGCTCCGTAAACATTTAAGAAAGAATGCAGTGTGGCAGGTCTCTTACGTACGAAAAAACATTTATTATATTATTTTATAACAATAATAAAAAAAAAATAGTAACAATAGTTCGAACAATAGAGCCTATGTAAAAAAACAAATATTATTCAAAGGACAAACTAATATGAAGTCAACTTATAAAAAAATGGCTATCTTTCTTCAAAACTTTGGATATCCAAACATTTCAAGAAAAAAATAACAACTCAAAAAGATCGTATATGATCAAAAAACTTTGGATATGCTAACATATAAAACATTGGGAATAGAGAAGCTGGCAATAAGACCTCCAATCTATTATCCAATCAGATCATGACAGATACGGTATTTTTTATTATATAAAAATCATTGTTTTTAGTTCCCTAGCTCCAACAATAGATATTATGCAAATATTTTTAGTCAAAGGACAAACTAATATGAAGTCAATGAATTATCGATCGCTATAGTCCCTGCCGAAGTCCCTCTACGCCTTCGGCAGGGACTAATAAACATGACATAGAATGCATGAAACAATTTGAAACTTCATAAAGGAAAATAATAATATTTAATTTATCTTTGTACCTCCTTCTTCCACACACTTCTCATTCATTGGTAGAATCCATATAATTATTCACTTGGGTTCACGCAATTAGGGTTAATAAGCTAATACTCAACCACTGCATAAGATGACCTAATTAGGGTTATTTGACTATTTTAATACTCAACCACTGCATAACTGCATGAGCCTTAATAAGATGCTCCATAAATTGTTTTATTTTACTTGGCACCATTCTTGGCACATGTGCGATCTCCATTGTCCATGCCGAGTCTTTTTCTTCATGTCGCTTGACTATGCCATGCAGGTCAACAAAGTCTTTGGATGAGACTAATTCTGGGAGGTCGATGCCTTTCATCTCTTGAATAATCTTTTCCCAACCTTTTTCGCACTAGGCCCACTTCTTCTGTATCTCCCGCTGAGGTTCCTCGGCCATATTTACCCAATATTTAGATGCTTTCATGATCTGAGCAATGTTTCTCTCCCTTAGCACTCGAATATTGTGCTCTTCGATGTCTCATCCCTTTTGTACTGCGTTGATGTAATCAATCCTTTCTACCACCTGGTATGATTTTTCATACCACCTTTCCACATATTTGTAGGTTGCTAGTGCCATAAGGGTATCTTCTTGGAAATCAGCTATACCTACAATGAAAAGGTGTTGTTCATTTGTGAATTTTTCATAAGCATTTTGGAACTCACTCCTAAAAAATATCATGGCCTACGTGGAGTATTGATAGTATTTTTCCAAATGGCATAGATGCTCCAACTCCTTAAGTGCAGCAGCCAGTTCCTTTTCATCTCTCCTTGCTCAATCCAACGTGGAATCCATGATAGCCATCCTTGCGTCGATAAGCTCAGATGTATCGGTGTGTTCTGTGTTGATCATATTCTCCTCTATGGTGATGAGAATTGAGCTATCTAGTGTGAGCCTTCTCTTCTAGGTGGTTCTCTTCATGATAGATTTCGTCTTCCTGTCATAGGCGATCACCTGTATGTCGACGACCTCATCAACATGCTCAGGGATTTGTTGTTCTCTCCAGGTTAGAGTGTTTCCTAGGCTCCTGACTTGGTGTATCTGTTCTAGGTTTGGTTCCTGGACTTGTTTCATATGTTATGATGGCTCGACCTTCATTTGTTGTTCATTAGCTGGTGATGCATCGACCAAAATTGAAGAACCAAGGATAGGTCCGGTACTTACTTGGTAATCGACTTTAGAGGTGTCGATCTCTTGCTGTCGAACCCCCTCTTTTTGACCACCCGATCCTAGCTCATACCTTGAGCTATCTTTTGGGGTCCCTGGAAGGTCGATTAATTTAGTGTCTAAGACACTTTAGACCTCATGGTCACTCTGCGGAAGGTCTTGAACTAGAGAATCAGGACTTGAGGCAGATGCTTTCTTAGGTTCCTTCTCCTCCTTAATTGGTACCAGAGTTACTAGGGAGACCTCCAAAATCTCCTCATCATCATAGATGGTTATTAAATAAAACAAGGGGTTTGGTACACCTGTTTCACCCGACATCCTTGAAACCTTACGCTGGGTTGGAATGGTCCCCGATGATCTAATCTATGGTGATGGAACTCTAGGGTTTTCTAGACCAGTGATTTCTTCCAGTTGTATTGATTCGAAGCCACTTGTCTCTCCTCTAATTGTGATTGGGTTGTTTGAGGGGATGGTCATCATTTCTATGAGTTCAGGATTGTTATCTAACTGGTCAATGACTCTCTGTGCTCCTTCTAGTAAGAGAAATCCTCTCCTTTGTGCCTCTATGGTCTTTATTGCCCCGCTTTATTGTCTAACTCTAAGACCCTCTTGAGACGACTGCTCTATTGTATCCACCTGTTCATCCATACTCATAGCCTTGAACCCATTCATGTTCAGGTTGGCTTGCCTTGGTACTACCTCCTCCCAATCCTGAGCACATTCTTTAAAAATCTCATCCTCAAACTTGTCATGCGCGTATGGCCAACATGATGATACTTGTGAAGCATTTTAGAGGAATAGGCCCTTAGGATCATGCTTGCGAAACCGGCATGTTAGGAACCTGAATTCAAGCTGACTTAGCCCTTCTTGTTTAGCTTGAGTAGTTTCCTTCACTAGATAAAACCCCACATGGAATTCGTAGGGTATGAAAGCTGATTTCTTTCCCTTAACTAGTGTGGCATTATATCCCTACAGGATAGTCTGATAGCAGATTTCTCCTACAATGATCCGGTCTGGGACGTGATCAGGGAGTAAATACGGTGCCCCGGTGGCCCTGAACACCCTGATATAAGTTGTGTGTTTATCTAGATACTAGTGGCCTACCTTCGATGTCATTTTCTTGGTTGTTTTGGTTAGCCTTGGGAATTTATTTTTAAACAAAATGAAATAAACACGGGCGATGAATTCATCGCAAATAAGGGCATACGATTTTTTGTACATGTTCTCCCATAATATGCTGAAGTAGACATGAACATGTAGTTTCACAACGTTCCAACTTAAATTCATAGGGGCGAAGACATTTCTCGCACAAATAACATCGAGTAGGTACGAGGCCGTGTGAAACACAGGAGCTTCTCCTTCTTTCAACATTTGAGCCTGTACTATGTTGGTGCTCAATTGCTCGGAGATGATTTCTCCCCAGTTGAAACTTCTCCCCAAGATAGCCACAATGTACACTAGGGGCATCCATGCTTCTAAGAACTTGGAGTAGTCCTTTTCTCCATAAATTCTACATATTAGAGACATCAAGTAGATGTATGGATCCCTCAGGTTCGTTGTCCCATACCAACCATTTCTCCGGTTTGTAAATTTTTTATCCTCCTTCCACCATGAGGCCATCAACCGGCTGGTGTTGTGGAATTTGTAGAACTTCACCACGAATTATGTGTTCAGCCACTCCTCTAGGTCCCTAAGCTTGTAGTACTTATGAACTTTTTTCAGGAGAAA